>KN888784.1:58179-83073 GCA_000934455.1 Apostichopus parvimensis | reverse complement strand
GGTACAGCCAATGCACGTATGCCCCAGAAAATCATCTGGATCCGACGCATGAGAGTTCTGCGACGTCTGCTCAAGAAGTACAGGGAGGCCAAGAAGATCGACCGTCATCTGTAAGTAATCGACTCTTCATTTTGTTTTCAAGTAGGAAGGAGAATATAATATTACTTTATGGGGCTTGGTGAGATGCACTTAGTTTTAAAACTTGTTTGTCGCCAATGCTCACTCACAGAAAAACACTTGGATTTCTTCAAGTCATGTTTAATCTTCCCCCTTGAACCCAACACCCCCCTCCCCACCCCTTGCAGTCCTCCCATCATCCCCATAAAATAAAAAGAGACAATGAAATAAAGAGTGCATCATAGAATTTCTTAGAGGGTTGACAGAAATTGTTTCTCCATTGAGTCAAGTCTAAGCATATTGCCAAGTATTCTAGTTTTAACCTGTTATTATTTCTGTGTGTAGAAGTTGAGACTGTTGTAACGTCCGGAGGATACAAAGGAACACTATAGTCTTTCCAAGCTGTTGCAAAATCCCTGGGCTTGCATCATTTGAAGTTGGAATCACAGTTTTTCTCAACCTGAGGAATCAACACTGAAAGGCTAGACAGTATCATTCTAACGACAGTCTGTTACCGTATAATGTCTGCATCATTTAACCATTTCAAATTCAAAAATTGCAATATGTCTGGTTACATTCCTTTCTTGATCTCTGCTCCAGAACTGCTTCATATTCAATGGAGACAACACCGTGAATCCTGCTTCGATTCTACCAGTGCTAAGATTTACCTAATATCCTTTGATTTTTTCATTCATTTAGATACCACGAGCTCTACAAGAAGTCCAAGGGTAATGTCTTCAAGAACAAGCGTGTCCTGATGGAGTACATCCACAAGAAGAAGGCCGAGAAGTCACGTAGCAAGATGTTTGCGTAAGTCTCACAACCAAGGCGTTACGCAGTTCAATTCTATTCTTGCATGGATCTCATGTTTTAATTTTCTCCTGTCTGTATTCTGTGCGTGTTTTGTCCCTTCTGTTACTGTTACTTCTGTTATTGCTAGGATGGAAACGTCAGGCCAACTTACTTTTCTACATGTTTGACTTTTGTTAGATCCATGCATGACAGCCAGAAAAAGTTCATAAATGTTGTCATTGCAAATTCATGGCATCAAAAAAAGATAAAGGAAAACTGTAGATGAATCTATTTTCAGACCTACATAAAGTCATGTATTCAAATTGACAAGTTTAACATATTAATTGTAGACTCTTGATGGGTTGGTCACTGAACAGTTTGAAATGTTAATGTTATGTCATCAGTGATATATATACTCAGAAATCTGTCCAGGCGATGCTTATAAGTAATATCAGTAATAACTGACAGCAAACAATGAGAGGTTGTACTCTAATGTGGCCACCCCTCCATCCTTCCAAACCCCCAGTAAAAAAGGAATCACAACCGAGTAAGTGACATCATTCTGCCATGGAGCCTGATGAAATTGAAATGATTATTCGTGTCATTTTTTACACCCATATCAAGCTTCTGTTTTGCGCTCTGCCATCGTGGTTTTTACAAACACCTCCATTTTTACCGGTTCCTTCCACAGAGAGCAAGCCGAGGCTATGCGAAACAAATCCAAGGAAGCACGCAGAAGACGCGAAGAGCGTCAACTTCTCAAGAAGCAGGAGCTCCTCAAGATCAAGGAAGATGAGGATAATGCTCAGAAATAGGAATGTAATTTCAATAAAGTTTCCTTGTAAAATTTGAAAATGAAATGTTCTGGTTTTTGTTTGGTGTCTTTGGTGACATATCCGGTCGTCCTTTCTGCTATCACTGCAGGGGTGTAGGAGCTTGGAAGGAGTGGGGGGGGGGTAATGGGTGGGGGGGATGAGATGGAGGGAGTTTTGACCTTTTAATAAGGTGCTAAACATCAGAAGGGAGAAACATCTTAATGAACCTTCAGGAGTGATTCCTCTTTCTGACATTTTGTGCTTGACAAACCAAAATATATTTGAAAACAGAAAATGCTGCAGTTCTGGGGCTCTGCCCGTGGATTCTTCTCCCCCCCCCCCATCACCACCACTAGAGCTATACTCATTTGAGACCCCCTACCCCCCTAGATAATAACAGTGTACCTCTCCCACCCCTTCCCCACATCAGAAATACACCTCTGCACTGGTCATTTGCTATCTCACAAGTACAGTGAAGCTGGGTGGGCAGTGGGGGGTACATATTTTACCAGATCAGTCTTTGACAAGATTTGTCAATCTTAAACAAGCAATTGCTGCCACTGTAAAATCAGTCTGCTGTCTAGGGATAGGTCTCACTCTGGAGGAGGGAGGTGGTGGGTGGGGAGGGGAGGGAATATTCTTGGTACATGCAAGCCTGCGAATCCATCTTCGAAATCATTGACTGATTCTCAAAATTAAAAAAAAAATTCTTTGGGAAAAGCTTTCAGTAGGAACGTTGACTGACTTTAATCTGACCACCATGGTAACTTATTCCTCAATGTTTTTCATATTGAATGCTCAACTCCCAAGAATTACATGGAGAGTCCAAATCTCCAGGACAGTACTTCCATAAAGTTGATAATGCTGATTGGGCCAATGACAGTTGACTTGTACTGGTTTTTAGGAAGTTTATGATTTTATGTCGGCCAAGGTGACCATACAAAAGTACACCAATTCTGATCTAGCTATAAGCATTCCTCCATTGCTTTTCTGGTCTTTCACTAAAGCACCTTTATTTACCAGCAACCCCAAAACAAGGCGTTCACACATTGTAGGAAAAGAGGAGATTAACGTAAACTTCGTGGGGTTTACAGGATTTGGTTGACAATACATATTTTTTGCCCAAATGTAAGTGTCAAAGTTGCACACTGATATTTGCTAATGAGAAAATATTATTTTTGTTAAATACTTTTTATCAAGAACAAAATTCAACCATGTTACAAAGGCATCTGATAGGATGTTGATACACATGTATCATTTCATAGAAATATTACCCATTGCTAGTATGCCTGGTGAAGTGATATCCATTAAAATTTCCTCACATTTGAACAATAAATTTAGTGTTCTGTCAATAAAATAGCCCTAGAATTAACACCATGGACAACACCTCTACCCTCATTAATTACCCACATATCCCCTCCCCAATTATCCCATCCCCAATACCCCTATCCCCTCCCCAATACCCCTCCCCAATACCCATATCCTCTCCCCGATACCCCTATCTCCGCCCACTAGTACTCTCTAACAACTTCATCCCTTCTGCCAGTCACACAAGTTCGCGTCACTCAACTCTCCCAGCACGAAACGGTCTCACATTTGACCCGGAAGTAGTATCTGAACACAAAGTCAAACGTGTTGATTTTCTCCGCGCGAAGACAGATATCTGTAAATTTGTAATGTTAGCACCGTGCAATCAGTATCGGTACCTGATTCAGTGTCGACATGGGCTATTCTACATAAGCACTGTGGCTGTGTAGGCTAGAACTTTTGATAGACTTGCAGTTACATAAAACACTAACGAAGTTAAAAGAACCGTTATTTAATGCAAACAGAATAATACAAACAGCCCGATGCTTATATCCACGAAGCGACATTGATCCAGGAATCAAGAATGGTAAGTAGAGCTAACGATACCATGGCAATAGGCCTAGCTAAAGTTTTGCCTTGGCCTAAGTAACACTAGTTACGACAATGAAATATGAAATTGTAAAGTAACAGTTGTGGAACTTTGCGTTCGTGTAACGTTAGGCTGAGTTTGTTCAAGATAGGAAAATTGTCGTATAATAACATATACAGTCCAGCCTAATAATCTATAGACTAGTTATGCTAGACTTAGGCTCAGTTCAAGCATAGGTTAGCTTTCTTCATAGTTTTCATACTACTAGTTTAAACTATGGCCTAGTTCTAGCCATCTGCAAAATAAACTGCAAACGTAAAGATGTATGTACTCATCAAAGGTCGGCCTTCTGTTAAGAACTAACACTTTTTCGAGCCCCATACTACAGGCCAGGTAAAAATTATGAAGGTTTCACACTAGTTTAAACTATAGCCTAGTTCTAGCCATCTGCAAAATATCCAGCAGACCTGAAGATGTACGTACTTGAATTGTATGCTCATCTGAGGTCGACCTTCTGTTTAGCACTACCACTATTTCTAGCCCATACTATAGGGCCACATGAAAATTATGTAGGTTTCATTTTGATTTGAATTGTAAACCTAAAAATTGTTAAAACACCCCTACTACGTGAAAGTGCAATGGCTTTGGTGAGTCCCTGTCTCAGTAATTTCGCCATTTGTATGTCGTTGCTGGCCAAACCCACTATTATTTGTACATATCTGCAGCACCGAATTGATGAAGAATACAATAGGCAAAGTTTAATTCAGTGCTTTAAGGGAGTGAAGACTGATGCCAGTAATCTGACCTAGTTTCAAATTAGGTGGTAACAGAAGTGTTAGACACCACCATCGATCCCAGAAAATGCACACACAGCTTGCTACCGTCGGTAATTAGACACTAGTGTACAGTCAATACATGCAGCTTCCCACAACACAGTGTACAGTACATAGCAGCGATGGACATGGACATGGACATTGACATGGACATTTACAGGTCCAGATAAAAGATAACAAGGTATCATGTTTCATTACTGTCTGCATTTTGTAGCGTCAAGAAAAAAACTTCATTTGCAAGCAACGGGAAGTTAACTTTTTCAGAGGCCGGCACGCAGTTTGGGACGAGTCTTCAATGCCTTTAATCCCATGAACTCATTTTCTCGCCAACAGCAGGACATTAGAAGTTTCTTTACGCAGAAGAAAGGTAGCAACGTGAAAAGGAAATGGCCAGAGGAGGAAGAAGAAGATGATGACTTTCAAACCACCAAGAAAAAACCTGCCAAGAAAAAATCAAAGAAAGGGGGAGTGATATTTGATTCAGGTGTGTAGTAATTAGTCTGCAGATTACAAAGAGCCACTAAGTAATGACCTGCAAATGAAAATTGATATATTTTTGTTGAAAATGATTTTTTCACATACTTGGTGAATATTCATGGATGAGTATACATAAGCAACCAATCCTCATGTGACAGTATTTCTCAAGAAGACCGTTTTGTACACAGTTTAATATGTCGAGCAATGTCATCATGCATGATACAGCCCAATGAATGATGTATCTTGGGGAAACCCTATGATTAGGGTTTACCCCTAGGATTAACCCTAACGGCCTAACATGACATAAGCTGATCAATCAGGGTTTGATGTTAATTAATCATGATCTTACATATTTGGTGTACAACAAGATTTATAATAAGGACAGTTCCATTTAATTCTATAGATGAACGGGATTCAACATTTAGATCGTTACAAAACCAGACTTGACCGGATCTTGCAAAAACATCAAAAAAATGAATAACTACGAAGACTAGCAGAAAAGAGACAGCTAGGTTTAAACATCAAAGTAGAAAATGGAAAACACCCCCAACCACCCATTAAACCACTCCCCTTCCCCTCCCATGATAAATGTTGCATGCTATCTGGCCATATTGTTTCGTTGACCGGGTTGTCACCGTATATCTTTTTTACTTCTGGAAGGGGTAAGCAAGTAAAGTGGATATCTGGTACATCTCTAATTTATTCCTCTTGATCAATCATCAAATGATCCACAATAGATAAACATGAATCAAGCCACGGAAGTTTCACAGTTGCTCTCAGTAGGTGTTTCGATATCACTATGTCTTTTGAAATAGGTTTCAACCCTGGTTAGTCTGAATTATGCCGCATAAGTCAAGTAATTGGGTTGTAGTCGACAAATTTTAGTCAACTTTTGTGTTTAGTAGTTAGTTCTGCTGGAATCTAAGTCATCTTTACAAATAGACAACTATAATTCAACTACAGTCATTGCAATTTCAATACTAACTCAACTAGCTCCTGGAAGTTGGAACACAGTGGGTAGTATGTGATGTCATCATGGCAGGTGTTTGTCAACAGCTTTACTTTCCAAATAAATGATAATCTTCTCTTTGATTTATCCAAGAAACATGATACATTAAGATTGTTTGCTCATAGGCGTCGTTTTTGTCTGTATTTACAGTAGAACTTACAGTTTATTGTGGAAATAAAATTTGTAATCTTTGAATAAATGAGTATAAATAATTAGTAAGAAGGAAAACAAAAGACATGTTCAGCTGAATTGCAGTGATATGTAGTGTATATTAACATAGTTCTAATTTGCATAAAGTAATGTTACTTTGCCTGCATATTATACATCAGTACACATGTTAACTCCAAGCAGACCAGATGTGTATGTGTTCTCCCTTTAGTTGTGTTGTTATAGTAAAGGCCCTGTGAAGACACCACGAGTGGCGACATTATTCACTGCTAGGTTCATTTTACAAAATACTGCTAACTTTGAAAAATCCATATCTTTGCCATGTACAAAACTGCTATGAGGCTGTAGTTTTGACCTTAAGATGCAGAAAGTTGACAGAAAATGTCCAGCATTCTTATGAAGCAATAAACTTCAGCCATTTTTATATCTGTAATATTACTTATCAAATATTCTTCAAATATTTCAGATTCTGATTCTGATGTTGAAATTGTCTCTGTGTCCAAAGGTAAGAACAATCTATATTCCAAACATGTGATTTTACTTTCCAAACATTCCCCAAATATTGACTCAATCTGACGAAAAATAAGAAAATAAAACTATCAAGTTGGTTTTGTATGATGAGTTAATGCTCTGGGATGTTTTTTGTGGGAAAAATTGTCCTAAATATTGGTTTGTTGATTTTTCTTGCAGCATTTTATATCTACTATGTTTGTTTGTATCAAGTTCATGCAAAATTTCCATGCTTCATGCAAACAGAAAATTTTCTAAATTGTCAATAATTAATCTTCCTCAGTTGCCAAACATTTTTCACTGTTAGAAAGAATAACCCAAGTTTTCTACACACACCTGGTGGCAGTTGCCACATCATTAAACATAGTTTTGAAAAATTATCTTTAAACTCATGGACATGAGGGGTGGGGGAACTATTTTGTTCTAGAAAGAAGGTTCTAATAAAGAGGCTTATCCCCCCCCCCCTTTCCTCCCATGCAGATATTTAGAAATAACCTTCATATGAAGAAAATTTGCAACATATTTGAAAAAAGAAAATTTACCTGAAATTGCTTATGTCATCATAAGTTTTTTATTCACAGAAAGGTACTGTATGTGTGTGAAAGGTTTTCATGTATAATTATTTTGATTCAAGTTAGATTATAAATTTCATATTCTGTTTAGCATAGTTTAGCTCTGATCATAAAGTTGTTTTCATGTACCAACTAGTAAAGAGACATTCATTTGAAAGAAACTTTACTGAAACTAACTTAAACACTAACCTCAAACTTGGGAATAAGATATGAGGGGTACACTTTGGCATGGTAACAGCTTTGCATTCTTTTCATCATTCGTGATGTTAACTAGGATAAACTTTATCTGAACTTATTTTGACTCTTGGCTGAAACTGGTCGAGAAATGATGTAGTAGTGTCGTCACCATGGTAACCCTGTTTTTTTTGCCCCTCTCTCACGAAAGCAAAAGGTAGCTCAAAGACCAATGGGTCTGTCAGTAAGAAAACATCACCTTACATGTCAAAGACGCCCGCAAAGAAGAAAGAAATCGACGCTGCTTCGTTCTTTGGAGCCTCGCCAGTTCAAAGGTCAAACAAGAAGGTCAACAATGGGTCAAACAAGCCGGTGAGTGGAAGGAAGCACAGTTTAAAGTCATGGACATGAATAGTTTGCTTTTACAGTCTTTCTAGATTCTTTGATTGACACAAAAGAACTATAAAACTTAAGTGAACTTCAGAATGTTTCAGACTCCAGGGAACCTATGCCATTTGCACTGTGACAATGTGACATTGTTGGCCCTTGCAGATGCTATCTGTAGTACTAGCTACTGTATGTCTTGGGTTACATCATTACATATATATAATCAATATTATACCTTGCCCAACCTTTAACCTGGAGTAAATGAAGCAGGAACACTAATATACAAGAACATGGTTCCTCCAGCTCACAGCGAGCCCATTGTTGAGAAAAATTAATCTTTGTGTGGATCAGTTTTATTTTAATACATAATGATATTCCCTTGTTGGGAAACGGTGATCTGGATGTGTGTCATTCTGTGCAAAAGCGATGCCACTTGGTCAGGAAGAAGTAAATGGGAGTGACTGACATTTCCCCTGAGGAATCCCTCTTTAATATAGTTTTGGTATTCCTCGTAAACTGTGAATCTAAAATACATCTTTGTATAGTTATAAATTACCTCTTATTAAAAGAATTAGAATGTAAAAGAACTGTTTCCAAATGCAACAAATTCTTCGTTACACACAAAAGTGAACCAGTTTTACAACTTTTCATGTTTTCAAAACACAATGGTCAAACAGATGGTTTTATGTATAAACTTGGACACAAACTTTATAACAGAAATGTATGGTTAATGACTCAGACTGACTCAGTGCTTTTAGTAATATGAATAAACATGATAATGAATGAATAATGAATGAATTCAAGAATAATGAATAATAAACATAATAATGAATAAACATAATAAACACCTTGGAAACTCACAAGGGATAACTTTGCCTGTCATATCAGGGTAGGCTTTTGAAAACTAACAATAAACAAGTAACATTTTGAAACTGCGTGAACCTTGTCAAGAATGTAAAAGTAAGCCTTTAAAGAAATAACCACTCATAAACAAGTGTCGTTTTTAAAACTGCGTCACTCTTTTTGTATAATTAGAAAGCAGTTAAAGTGGAGAATCCAAGGCTAGAACTTGAAGATCATAGCGACGACGACTTTAAAAAGACTTTGGAGATGCTTGATAAACAGAGCGTGCCTTCTAAGGTGAGGATTGAGAAAATATGATAGTAGCATGAACATTTTGAATGAATGGGCCAGATATAAGGAGTGAAAAATTGACTCGGCCGCACCTAACGAACGACATATTGTTGATTTCAAACCTTTGATTCCGAGGACTTTCATGCCATAGGTGTGTGTACTTAATCTGTATTCACAAAAACATAATGTCAATACAGTACAGTTGATAATTAATGGGGATAATAGGCCTACCTGACAGCATCATAAGTGCCGATAAATTCTAAGCAGCCAGCTTGTTTTTTGTGATGATGTAAAATAGATTGATTTTTTTTCTTTTCTTGAGACGTCTCACAGGCCGCAAAAAAATCACTGGCGGGCCGCATATGGCCCGCGGGCTGTAGGTTGCCCACCCCAGATGTACATGATCCAAAGATCAGTTCTATAATGTAGCTGTGCCATAAATGTAGCTGATAATGTGGAACTTTTTGTAGTTTTAGCAAGTAACAACAAAAGCATTTCCAGTAGTTGACATCTGTGCCCCGTTTAAAGCTTGCAAGGAATGGTATCAACAATTCTAGAACTGCATTTGCCTGCAAATAGGCAGTATCGTAGTGCGTGTGGAGTGCTCGCAGTATTAGGAAGAACTTTCTGGTGGTTTTATTTTTGGGTGGACAACACACCAGGGAGTATAGTCATATTGTAGTTACCTACAAAGTGAGGGCGCTTGTGAGCGCCGTGACAGGCTCAGAATGAGTTGGCTATGCAGCTAGCCTCTGAAACTGCAAATGTACAAGAGACTATACGAAACTGTAAGTTTCAACGTCCAGTCATGTAGGTATCGTTCACTTGGCCAGTAAAGCCAATGTTGTAGCACACAGTACAATAATGATTCCAGCAGCAGACTTAATAATATGGCAGCTAAAGTGCTGGAGAAAAGGATTATGGCTGTGTGAAAAAGCCACTAACTTAGTATCTGAAGTTACGGTACTTCTTACAGGAAGATCAAATTCTGGAACTTGGGACGTACTTTTAAACAACTGTCATTATATTGTGAAGAAAATTGGAGAAGATGGTGAACGAAACAAGACAAAAAAATAAACAGAAAGTCTTGTAAAACTGCTGAACTAATATCAGTTATGTTTTGAAGAAGATAGCTTTGTGATTTGTTAGAGTATTAGGAAGTGGTGGGGGGGGAGGGGAGGGGAGGGGGGATGGAGGGTTGGAAGGGTTGTTTCTTTTACTCTTGTCCTATGACTCTGTATCCAGCACAAAAATTGGTAATGTGACATCAAGTTTGGTACGTCCCTCTTCGTAACCCACAGACGTCTTTTGCCAGCAAGCTCTCCGAGAAGATGCAAACGTCCAAAGTCTTGGTACCCCAGACTCCAGAGGCGACGCCCCAGAGAAGAAGCCCTCGCAAGAGGGTCCAGCAGGCAGAGACGAGCCCTCTGAAAACCAAAAAGACGAAGGCTGTGGGGAGGAGTCAGAAGACAAGGCCAGAGATTAAGAAGGTACAGTTTGCATTTGTTTTCATTGTCAATGTGGTCCTTTCCAGAGGGAGGTGGGGTGAGGGTGGGGGTTGGGGGGCATGACAAGGGGTACAGAAGACTGGCTTGCCTGATCTGAAAACCAAAAATGACCAAGGTTGTAGATAACAGTTAGTTTACAGATTCCAGTGAGAGACAAGGGAAGGTGGGGGTGGGGAGGGGGGATGGGGTTATGGCAAGTGGCAGGTAGAGGGGGAAATTAAATGGAAGGTGTAACTGTCTTTGCCTAAAACAGTTGGTTGTGGGAACTTGCAATGCATAAGTACCTGTATCATTGTATCATTAACAGTCCACGTTAGCTAAATTTTAACTTTCCTTCGATGCGATGTTAACATTCTGGGCGGAGTGATGTAGAGAATGAATGATTTAATTAACAGTATTAATGGCAGCTGGTTGGAAATTTATCGATTGGCATTCAATCTCAGTACCAAAGTTCATGAAAAAGTCTTACCGTCTGCGAGATACGTTTTGCAGCAACGAGTATTGTTCCGAATAAAAATGGAAAGATTTTGACGATATTTGTTGCCTGCAAGTGTTTTACTTTTTTGATATGGTCTACTGTTTCCACAGGAGATCATCAGATATAGTCCCAGAAAGACTCAGGAGATCATCAGATATAGTCCCAGAAAGACTCAGGAGATCATCAGATATAGTCCCAGAAAGACTTCAGCGAGAACCACACCAGAGAAACCCAAGGGCGATTCTTCTACACCCAAAAAGGCCGCCCAGCGAGGTAGTCCAGTTAGTAGAAAGATGTCGGCTAAATCACCAGGGGAGGGACATAATAATGAGGGCTCCCCTCCAGACACTGCGGAGAAAAAACGAGGAGGTCCGGCTTACAGGAGCTACTTACAGAGGGAAGGACCACGTTGCCTTGGATCGAGAGAATTACCAAAGGTGGGTGTTTAAGGCAATTGTGGTGAAACCCCGAGGACCAAATCAATTTGTTTAGGGACCACTAAACATAAGGAGCTTCACCAACGACTTCCATCCCATCATGGGACGGGGTTAGGTGAATTTTTTTTTTGGCCCTGAGATGACACATTTAAAGAAATGTTATTACGGGCACCTTTGGATTGTATGGACCCTTGTGCCCTCAGGAAAACCTCAAAAGTGTGTCACAGGCCCACCAGAGTGGTTAAACATGGGTCTAGTCCATCTTTGATTACCTTCCAGGGTGGGATGTAATTAATTATCTCAGAAAGCAGTGCTTATGTAAGATGATGAACAGTATGAAACTTATACACTAGTTTGTGATTCTCTTTTAAGTTCCTCTGATATGGTTTATCACATCCAGGGAGAGGAAGCTTGCCTCGATGGATTATCGTTCGTGCTGACCGGAGTCCTGGAATATTTTGATAAAGGTGAGCTCAAGACTCACATAGAGAGCCTCGGAGGTGCAGTGCGAACGAGTGTCAGCAAAAAGACGTCTTATTTGGTGATTGGCAGAGAACCGGGGGACTCCAAGACACAGAAGGTATGTCAAAACCTCTAGTCGTGTTGATATGGTAAAAGCTGGTGGCACAATGCCTGATTGAATGCGAACCCCACCCAACTTGACTTAAAATGGACAGTCGTGGATAGTCTACGACAGTTCTAAGTCGCGTAAGCTTCTTTCAAGGGAACTGGATATGAATTTATCGGCAATGGCAGAGTGCATTTGTATGTATTTTAGATCTTCCTGCTAGCAGGAACTCGCAAAGAAGCCATCATTGGCTTATCAAAGCCGCAAGCTGACCGAATGATTGAAAGGCACTGGCGTTAACCACTGAGCTAACACTCATAGAAAGGAACGCGCGCTTGTCTCCCGCTTCATTTGCATAATACTAAGACTGATTTCAACAGTTGTAGCCTACCATTGGGAGATGACTTGGATATGCAAAACCTAACCAAACATGGGTCATTAACAGAACACAGTCGGGCAGGGTCAGTTGTCAGAGTAACCGTTGCTATGACTATTAAAATCTATTGTCACAATGGTGGAGTTAAGTTGGTGCAATCAATTGATCTAAGATCGTCATATGTCTTGACTGGCCAGTCAACAAAACTATCTCCGGTAGAATAACCTGGGTGCAATTAAAAGTTATACTGTTATATAAGATATATAAGTGTGTGATACAGCATGATACATAGAAAACTAATACAAGTTAGAAATTGCCGTGTTGCAGTCGTGTGTGTTTTAACACTTCTCGGATGCTGATTTTAATTTTCCTAATATCCTTCTTTTTTGCTTCTTTAGGCTCAAGAAATGAAAGTGAAAATGCTGGATGAAACAAGTCTGTATGATTTGATCAGCTCAAAACCAGGAAAGAGGAAAGCAAATACTACAAAGAAACCAAGTCCATCCAAAAAACCTTCAAATGAGGTTAGATTTTGTTTTAATATTTTATGTGTAAATAAAGGAAATATTCATTTCGTATGCGATGAACATTTTTGTTATTTTTAACACAGCTTTCGTAGTTTGGTCCAATTTTTTTCCCAAACGATTCAGTTTTTCTCATGATTAATAGTGGGAATAACCAAGTAAGGACATCCTTCTAGATTCTTCACCAAAATAATGCAATCGAGTGAGTAGATAATGTATTCGATTCTCCAAATTTTGTCGGCCGGACACTTTAGATCGTAGGATGAAACACATGTTAAGGTAAATTTCAAAAAATTCCAGATTTTGGACTTTTGCTTCACCACTTGAATTATGAAACTGGACTAAACTGACCAATGAGCTACTTTGTTATGGGTTTCTTACTAACAATTGAAATGTTTACCATTTTCAATTCAAAAAGTTGCTTTAAGAGTCACACTTGATATTTGCAGATCATTAGTGGTGATAATCTATAGCACAAATTTTAAAATAAATCATTTTCAGCTACCATGTTTTCCTTTCCCAAGAGTAGCTGTATTTTTTTTAAATATGTTTTATCCATTCTCCAACACCTGTTGCTTGAACCATTATATCTGCATCTCGTTCTTCAGAAAGCGGGAAGGACCAAACAGGAACCAACCTACGTCGCCCCCAGCAAAATTGATAAGGGAAAGTTTTCTTGGACGCCGAGCCTTGCGAACTCACAGCTGTCAGATTCACAAAGTTCAGAGTTTAACAGTCAAGAGAGCTTAGGCCGACAAAACTCGCAGGACCGTAAATCCAGCACCGGACAATCTCAGGCTTCGACACAGATGTGGGTCGACAAATACAAGCCAAATAATTCCAAGCAAATAATCGGCCAACAGGGTGACAGGAGCAATGCTAAAAAACTCACAAAATGGCTGCAGAGGTGGCATGACAATAACTTTGGTCCTCATAAAGATAAAGGTTAGTGGACTTTGTTTTTTCTTTACGTGTGCTGAAAGTTAGCCAGTTTTCTTTCATTGTTAAACATATTCCACCTTTTTGTCATTCAAGTAGCTACTGAAATTCTATAGCAATACTAATATTACCTTTGAGGTAATATCCTAACAATCTCTGGGATGCAAGTTATCCTATCTAGAAGTGTTCCATCTCAGTTCTAGTCATAGTATACAAAGTAGGCTAGTCTTTGTTGTTCATTTATGACAGTTTCTTTTGTAAGGCCTCTGGTGAAGTGGTGATGTTTGTCATGGTTTTAAGAAAGTGCCAATGTTTTAGGCTAGTCTTTGTTGTTCATTTATGACAGTTTCTTTTGTAAGGCCACTGGAGAAGTGATGATGTTTGTCATAAACAGAAGACTCACTTTACCAAGGTTTTAAGAAAGTGTTATTTTTATACAAGGATCCATTTTGGGCTCTATTTGCATGGAATATTTGTTTGGGAAAATGGAATGTAATGTGTAAAACACTACCATATCAAATGATTGAAAAGATCTTCAAAGCTGGAAACAAAAAAGCATCACTCGATGATACTAATAATATGCACAGTTTATATCAACGTGTATATTTTTTGAGTGAGAGGTTGTCAAAAAATTCCTTGCCTGATCATTTGATCTTGAACCGATCCCTGTTCGATCCAAATAGTGCTTGGTTTGACCCTGAATAAAAGCTTTGACTGATCCATCGCAAAATAAAGTAAAATAGAGTTGATGTTTTGTTCGCCTTCACCAACTTTATTAATTAAATAAGTTAATGGGTGTGGTAAGGTCAGGGAATATTCTAATTTATCATTAATTTATCAATTTATTATATTCTAACTTATATGTACACAGCTCGATTCAACCGAGAAGATGGTTTCACATTCAAAGCAGCTCTCCTGTCTGGTCCTCCAGGTGTCGGTAAAACCACAACAGCACAGATCGTCTGCAAGGTGAGTTCATCAAATTTAAATAATTGCTCTAAGAAAGGTGAAAATATCATTGACAATGTTATAAATATTCATCAAATTATGAATATTCAAATTTTGAAACTCTAGAGCAGCCAATCCTCACGTGGCAGTATTTCTCAAGAGAACCGTTTTGTACACAGTTTAATATGTCGAGCAATGTCATCATGCATGATACAGTCCAATGAATGACGTATCTTGTGGACCGGGAAAACCCTATGGTTAGGATTAACCCCTAGGATAACCCTAACCCGAGAAATACTGCATCACATGTTGTATCATACAACACTGTACTTCTTGAGGCAATGCAACTTGCCACATGATAACTTGTCTTGAGAGATGAAAAAAACTTGAGGTCTTGGTGTCCAGAGTCTGTTGATGTGTTTTTATGCAGTCTGCGTTTGAGAGAGAACTTTTGGTAATGGTTTCTCATGTCGAAGACCAATGGAGAGGCACAAAATACGGGAAGATCGTTGGCAAATTTGTTGAAAGTCGATGACATTTATAAAGCCATCAAACTTTGCATAAAAAAACAATTTAAGTGTTACCTTATTGCACAGAAAAAATATAATGCAAGCATGAACTTTTCGATTTTAGCTTCAATGAAATACGGAAACAAAACCATTCGCTATGGATATTTGCGAGCGAACATGATAATTGATTGGCCACATACTGAGCATAACCTCAACTGCTTATGAATATGCATTTATCAAGTACAAAAGAGTTTCAGTATGCATGAATAAAAGCCGAAATTATTAATATCAATATTAAAGATGTATTACCCCTCACTCTTTTCACACCCCAAACAGGAAGTTGGTTTTACATATTTTGAATTAAATGCAAGTGATGCCAGGAGCAAGAAGACATTAAAGGAGTGCGTGTCAGAGTATTTAGATAACACTGTCCTGGGCAGTTTCTTCAGCAGTAAGCCCAAGACCATAGACCAACACTCCAGGCATTGCCTTATTATGGACGAAGTGGATGGCATGTCAGGAAATGAAGACAGAGGTGGTATGCAGGTGATTACATATTCATGCATTAATCTATAGAAATTTGCATAATTTGAATTTAATTACCACAATCTGGTGTTACTTTATTTGAAGTATGATCATCAAACAAATATTGCTTTTAAAGGCATTGAAGACTCGCCCCAAACCCTGTGCCGCCATCTGAAAATGTTAACTGTCCGTTGCTTGCAAGTGAAGTTTTTCGTGTCACTACAAATGCAGACAGTAATGAAACATGATACCTTGTTATCTTTAGCTGGACCTGAGATGTCCATTGCTGCTATGTACACTGTGTTGTGGTTATTGACCGTAACTGTATGTATTGACTGTACACTAGTGTCTAATTACCGACAGTAGCAAGCTGTGTGTGTATTTTCTGGGATCGATGGTGGTGTCTGATACTTCTGTTACACCGCATTCGAAACTAGGTCAGATTACCGACACGAGACATTTCTTTATGCGCGAGTCTTCATTGCCTTTAAAGCATATAAGGTTGCTTGGTGTTGGGAATCTTGTGAGACTCCAAAGTGCCAACTGTTTGTCAATGTTTTGTAACATACTTAAGAGAGGTTTTAAGAGAATAATGTCAAAGTTTCCACTACTGTTAAGAAATGTAACCTATTTGGAAGAAGTTAAACCAAAATTAATGTTTAATGCTGGCTTGACCTTAGGCTTCTAAAATTTGAAGTTGAAACATACTTTCAGTTCAAAAGAGGCCATTTATACACAATTTTCAAACAAGCGTTATAGTTGTTTCAAAATATAACCTCTGACATTCTCTTCTCATTGCCTACCCTCTTTTCAGGAATTAATTCAGCTGATCAAAGGTTCTCGTGTTCCAGTAATCTGTATCTGCAACGATCGAAGCCATCCAAAGATCAGATCGCTCTGTAATCATTGCTTTGATCTGCGCTTTCAACGACCCAGGTTACCTCAAATCAAGGTTTGCAATTTGAAAGAGTATTGCCTCGAGTTTATGCTAGATGTTTCTAATCTACCTCGACTGTATACAGTGCTTTTTATTGTCATTTTTGTGATGGTCATATGCTTTGACAAGCAGTCTCCATAGCAACTGCTGTCAAGAGCCATCTTGAATATAGAGTGATCTCAGAGTAACTGATTTACCTCTCTTCTGTTGCATTATATATGTTATATATATGTGATGGACATATGCTTTGACAAGCAGTTTCCATAGCAACTGCTGTCAAGAGCCATCTTGAATCTAGAGTGGTCTCACAGTAACTGATTTACCTGTCTCTTCTGTTGCATTACCTTTACTACACTATTGACTTACACTATTGCTTTATATTACAGGCGGCCATGATGTCGGTTGCATTTAAGGAAGGTGTTAAAATAGCACCTTCATTGGTGGACAACATGATAATGGCTTCCAACCAAGATGTACGACAGGTGAGCAGTGACCCTTACATGTTTCCTGTGAGGGTTAGGTCTGAAAGTTAATTGCTTGAAACCCTTTTCCTTTGCCATGCTAAGTAACATTAAAATTCTTCAAAAACATATGGAAGGTGAAAATATCATGATTGAAAAACACGGCAAAAACACGCTGAGTTGGTTAGGCCATTAGCTTAGCATAGTACTTACTAGGTAGGATGTCATATTTTCGTATTTTGGAAATTTCTATTTTTTTCTTTCCTCCAAACTTTACAGAGGTGATTTGGTACATACAAAAGGATACAATGAAAGCTTAAGGAAACAGAGGAAAATTACAACAATAATTGTTTCTATCACAAACTTTATTGCCGATTTCGTATAAACAGGATATTTTCTCTTTTTCAAATAATCGGAATCAGAATAGGTTCGATTGTGCAATAAATAATCGGTAATCGGTATTT
This sequence comes from Apostichopus parvimensis, assembly GCA_000934455.1. Classification (NCBI taxonomy): domain Eukaryota; kingdom Metazoa; phylum Echinodermata; class Holothuroidea; order Aspidochirotida; family Stichopodidae; genus Apostichopus; species Apostichopus parvimensis. The sequence goes on along the minus strand of KN888784.1, from coordinate 65,514 downwards.
TCTAAGCATAATCGTTTGAACAGTAGTTTAGGACTGTGATGAAGATTAATGTGAGTAAAACCTGTAGGTGTTTACAGTATGTTTAACTTTATAACCTGTGAGTGGCCGACGAACTGGTTTCTCTGTTAATCCAGCCACTTTTGATTGACTGGAACTCTGGGATGGTTAAATTTCTCACACACTAATTATTTTCACTGAAACGATATGTGCCATGATTCTTGCTGCTTTTTAGCATGGTTAACTTATCACAATTTGACAAAAAAAGTTGCTATTAATTGTCAAGCTAACCTACAAATCTGATTAGGAATTTTCAGATTTTTAAAAAAAAATTTTTTAAGTAAATGTTATGTGGCAACCCCTCAGTTTCCATAGAGACTGGAGCCAGGATGGTCTGTCATCATCATCTTCATTGCTTTCTTACCTCCTTAGGTTCTCCACAATATGAGCATGTGGTCGGCAGGTCAAAGGTCAGATAAAATGGAGGAAACAACACAAAAAGATGGAAAAGAACAAACTGTGAAGAAAGACTTGAAAATGGTTTGTTTTTTGACATTTTGGGAAGTTGCCTTTATTTTTCTGGAATGATTAATAGCCAGTGTCCATAAACCTCACCCCCCAACCCCCTTTCCCCTGCCCTGACTTATTCATCCAATATTGAAAATGAGCCTATGCTTCATTCAGCAGAGTTGCATCAGGCTTTGTCCTTCATTAAAATTACCAAGGATTTATTTTCACTATGAAATAATAGATACTTTTCAACTTGTTCACAGGATCTGTAAGCCTTCTCAACAAATAGTGATTCATTAATTTAGATATATGGATAATCTTTGATTTAGAAAGTGGCTGGTTTATTACTTCCTTCGGCTTCCTATGTGTGGCTTTATTTCAATAAACAAAATACCAATAACATCCCATAGTTTTGGGAGAAAATTCAGATGTAGTTCATATACTTTATTAATAATTTTTTATTTGAAATATTTTTGAATTTTTTTGCAGGGACCCTGGGATGTCCTGAGACAAGTGTTTTCATCCAGTGAGGAAATATCAAAGATGACTTTCAATGATAAAGTCGGCCTCTTTTTTCACGATTACTCAATCGCACCGCTTTTCGTGCAGGAAAATTATCCCAACGTGATACCGCGGAAAGCAGGGTGAGTTATATAACGTGAAAAAACATAGACGATTGGCCTATGTAGAGCGTATTTCTTAATATTTATTAAAGTATGTATGTATGTATGTATGTATGTATGTATGCATGTATGTATATATTTTAGATCCTTCTGCAAGCAGGAACTCGCAAAGAAGACTCATTGGCTTATAAAAACTGCAAGCTGACAGAAGTCAGTCTCTTAGATTCATATTTAACGTCCATGATTATGAATTGTCAATTATCAACAACTCTGTAACTGGACGACATATACATACATCTTGGAGTGACTCGAACCGGGGACCTTATAATTGGAAGGCACCGGCGTTAACCACTGAGCTAACACTCCACTAAAGTAACCGTAAATTGGAGAGTTTTAGGTGAGAATTATGTGATTTTCTTTCGCAGCGGCGACATAAAGAAACACCTCGATCTGTTGAGTAAAACAGCCGACAGCATAGCCTTCGGGGATCTGGTGGATAAACAAATCAGAAGCTCGATGAAATGGAATCTGCTACCACTACAGGTCAGTAAACTCATGTAATGCTTCATTTTCGGCTGAATTTGGTCCACTTTTTATTTACAAATTTATTGTATTATACCAGCACAACGCAGATCGATAGCTTGAATAGCAACTTCAGGATAGGGTGGCCAAACGTACGGCGTGATTAGGGGGGAAAGGCTAGCAATTCGGGTGTAGTCTGCTGAGTTTTGTTATGACCTCTACATACAAGCATATATATTTATTTCCACTGTGCAAACAGCCATCTTTTGTATTTAGTTATTGTTTTCATTTGTGTTGCCATGGTGAAATATGTGACCTATAGATTTTATAGGTAGTTCAATGTCTACCACCTGATTCGATCTTGTATCTCCTTGACGACGGTCGTTGATGTGTGTCCTCCATTTTGATGTTATGTAACTTGCCACCCAGCTACCAGGGTTGAGCAACAAATTTATTCATATTGTCACCTGCAGCACTGTACTCAGTCAATTGGCATAGAAAGAAACCCCAAGTAAAGTCTGCATGTGTAGTTGTTGGTTGAGGGGTGGTGGGGGGAGGGGGCAGAGGAAAGTGGGAGAATTCTTTGCTATTCCAAAGTTCATTGCCTACTCCAGTTGTTTTCTTAATATAATTATTTTAAACTAAGTTTCTTAAAAAATGTTTCACTTTTCCTTCGATCAATCAGGCAGTTTTTGCTAGTGTGTTACCTGGAGAGTATATGCGTGGTCACCTAGGGGGAATGATCAACTTCCCAAGCTGGTTAGGAAAGAATTCATCCAGGGGCAAATATCACCGGATTCTTCAGGAGCTGCAAACACACATGAGGATGAGGTCAGTAATATTATTACTCATGTTTGTAATTATGGATGACACATATTAAGTGAGTGGAGGGTTTCTGTGGCAAACATCGGGTTACTTCCAGGTAGGATGGGGGGGGTGTGGGGCTTTTCTGATGGAATTTTCATTCAACAGTGGATGATCGGTCTTCCATTTAGGGGTATGTATCCTAGAACAACTGAATGTGGTAAAGGCAGTATAATGCTCAAATCTGACCCTGTTTTTGATAATCCCCAGGTATACATTTATGGAATAGTAACATTTTTTGGTAATTGTTACTCACCACTACAAATTTTTGTTTTAATTACCACATTTGGACCTGATTGTAACAACCCAATGGTACATTTTTGGATATAATAGATATTTGTGTTTTTATTATCTATTTATTTATTTTTTCTTAATATTTGCTTTTCTGCAAAAAGACACCATTTCATATCTACTACTGCTATACCATAGTTGTAAAACAGTGATACTTGATACTATTTTAGAAATCATACCATGGAAAGTTTTGGATTTCCTGAGATATTTCTTGCTCATGAGAATGATAAAGAAACATACAATAGATGAATTACAAAATTCGTTTTCTCACCAAGACCTCAAGTTTTTTTATCTCTCAAGACAAGTTATAATGTGGCAAGTTGCATACCTCAAGAAGTATGGTATTGCATGATACTACATGTGATGCAGTATTTCTCGGGTTAGGGTTTACCCTAGGGGTTAACCCTAACCATTGGGTTTCCCCGGTCCACAAGATAGTCATTCATTGGGCTGTATCTTGCATGATGACATTGCTTGACATATTAAACTTTGTACAAAACAGTTCTCGTGAGAAATACTCTCACATGAAGATTGGCTGTTTATCTCTGACTTGCCATGTATATATTAATTTTGTGCCATTCTGTAGTGATCGCTATTCCGTCACCATGGTTACTTTTCAGTGCTGCGACGTCTCTGCAATCGGTGAACCAAGAGTACCTTCCACGTATGAGGGAGCACCTGACAAATCCATTGTTATCGGAGGGGTCGGATGGTGTGGAGGAGGTCGTAGGGGTCATGAATGACTACGACCTTACCAGAGAAGATTTTGATAACATTTTAGAACTGACTCAGTTTTCAGGCTTTCGGGAACCAATGAAAGCTGTACCACCAAAGGTAAATTGAAAATGAAATAAGTTTAAAAAATGAGGTCATGTTTGTCTCATGCCTGCTAAGCTTTTGGAAAAGATAGTGTTTAGAAATATGGAAACAGAAGAGTTTAAAAGTTGTAAATTACTGAACTAAACTATTTAAGTAATTAGGGAAAGATATTTTCCTGAACATTTAACCGGTTGGTTACAGGTGATCAGTGTTACCCCCAAATTTAATTTGAATGTTTCCAAAAGTACTGTTCCCAGAAATTTAGCAATTTCCAAGTTGACAAGTGAAATGTCTCAATGAGGAAACAGCTAAGAGGATGCAAGTAAAATGTATCTTGCCTGCAGTTTCAACATTGAGTGACCATTATTCAACTTTCTAGCTAGCATAGTTGGTAATCACTTCAACTTATACTTTTGACGAGGTTTGACTTTTCATGGTGTGTTAAGTATTGTCAACAGTTTGCAGTAAAAGTGTATTCAGATGGGACCTGTTGTATTATGACATATATCACTTTTGATTGTTACAGTTAGTTCTTAATTAGCATTGCTGCCCTTTTTTCATAAAGAACAGTGTATTTGTTACATGTGCTGTTAGTGGCTGCTAACTTCTATTAGGTATGTGGACACTTCACAACAACATGAGAGAGAATGTAAAAAACAGACTTACTATAAAAGCCGCATTAAACCACTAATTGTCTTCTGTATTAGAGATGAGTTTACAAATATTCAGGATCGACCTTGTCACCGTCTTGAAATCCCTCTCTTGCTTGCTTCTTGGGTTGAATGGAATGAAATTGTGCGTTTCCCCCGGTTACTCCAGAGGCCAGTTACCGTGGCTACCTGCTCCAAGCATAAAAGTGGACATAGAGGAATCACAGCCAACTAATTAAACTCAGGATTTGTAATCCCGTGGTCACTGTGTTGAATCCTATGATAGCCCTAAAAAATGTTCTTTCTTCTCTTCAAATTTGTCAAATCAGTATTGTCAAATTTGATGAAATCTGCGACTCAGTTTTCCACTGTTCATTCGCTTTCTTTTTTGCATTAGGTCAAAGCGGCTTTCACGAGAGCATTCAACAAGTCGTCTCACCTCAACCCATTCAGTGTGGACTTGGGCGGCAAAGCAAAAGCCAAGAAAGGCGGTGGCTTCGAGGACGAGTCAGGGGTAGAGGGCGACACGCAAGAAACACAGGAGGAAGAGGAAGAAGATGACAAGGCTTTGATTGCCAAGTTGAAGGTAAAAATCAGAAAAGATATCTCTTTTTTTAAAATTTTTATCTATTGTAGAATGTCATGACTTCTAGCCTATAATTTCTCTTCTTGTTCTGTTTCATACTTGGAAACCTAGGTTTGCACAATGATAGGGAAACTATCTTTCCATCCCAATAAATTAAAAGATTTGGGAAATAATAGAGAGAATTTGGCAAGATCCTACTAAAAAAAACAAGAAAGCAATGTAAACCAGACAGCAAAACTGCAGTTCGGTTTCGATGATGCAATATGACTTATCTTATATGAATGTGACACACTAGGCTGTAGCGTATGTCCAGGATGAACAACACATCTCAATCTAAGTAGTACAGCAAAAAGCATTGAGATATGACAGACAACATTCACATTGGCAGCTGATGACCGAGATGGAAACTTTTCTTGTATTCAGCATAGAGATTGAACTCTACCCAAGACAACATGCTTCTTCTACTCAGTGTGGTACACTTTCAAGCCGTACATTAAGCAGGCGCTGGGCGATATTTACCCCTAAGTCCCAAAGATTTAGCGTCTGGTTTGCCTCTAAACCATCTAACTAGGCGACAGTTAATTTTTGTAAACGGTGCCTGGTCATTTCCCCAACGTTACTACATCCAAACCTGAAGTTTTATTTGGCTGGATATGAAGTTTCAGTATGAATAGTTTATTTTGTGTACTTTCCCCAATTCGTAACTTTGGAAGAAACTTATTCACTCAACGAGATGAATTGACAACAGCCGAATCACTCCATAATATACCGTAGTTTAAGGAGGGCAGCATGTCATTTGTGAACTAAGATCCCTGGGTAGATGGGAGTTTGTTGTTGATGTCGCATATAGGTAGTATAACATACAGTAAGATATATTGCTATAGTAACCACCCATCATGTATTAACAGTCATGTGTTACTCATTACCTCTTCACTGTGTGAAACAGGAAATCAACCATGTAAAGAATGATCATGCTACACAAGTTTGCATATGACCGTTTTACTCTGGTCCTTTCATTGGAACTGGTGACGAAGAAGCAATCAAATATTAACTATTAATAATTAACAGTTCTTATATAGCGCAACTTACAATAAAGTCTCGCCGCGCTGTACTTAACCCTGGTCATTGGTAACTTGTCACACCTACACACCAAAGTGTGCACAATTCAAACAATCTCTCCTGGGGCACCACAGCCACATGTCCTCTGGGGGACTTCCCATAGGGTGCAGCAACAAAGCGGCGCACGCTACTATATTTACAAGTCACCTCGCAAGTCCCCATTTATACACCTGGGTGAAGAGAGGCAATGGAGATAAAGTGCCTTGCCCAAGGACACAACGCAATGATCTGGCCAGGGCTCAAACCTGTAATCCTTAGATCACAAGTCCACTCACTGCCTTTGCCACTTGACCACAACGCCCTCCTGAAACGCTCCCAGCTGCTCTGTCTCTTGTATTAGTGTTGATCTGTCTCTATTAATATCTCTTCCAGGGTAAAACAACCAGCAAGAAGAAAGAACCTGCTGGCAAGAAAGGGAAAGGACCGGCCAAAGGGAAGGGGAGAGCTAAAGGAAAGAAATGAAACATTATCATGAAGGAACGATGCTGTTACCATAGTGATCTATCATTGTTATAAAGAAAGGCGTCGTCATGGGAACAAAATTTGGCCATTTTCCTACATGCAATCAGTTCTGAGAGTGACGGACCAGGAAAATGAGAATGAAACACAAGAGCTGATTATGGTTGCAACGTAATGTCTCCCGTTGTAATACCATGTTAACCATTGTATTACCTTGTTAACCGTTGTATGTTAACAGGTTATGTTAACAGGTAAACCATTCTCGATTGGGTTTGAGAACATGAGCTAACCAAGGAAAGGTCTCTCTTGGTTATAAACTGACATCTTTCCTAGGGCCAGTATCATTAACATAGTGTGATCAATGAGTCAAATGTAATATCGAGTCATTGGAAATATTGTCGTCTGCCTTAAAACATACATTTTTCATGTCTGCTTGCAAACAAAGTAATACTGGAGAAGTTGAGGGATATAGTTGGACGAAGAATGTCGAGGACGGAAAGCAGGGTATGATCTCACCTTCTTTCGTAATTCAGATGTATCAGCACAAGTTTGTCATATTTTGAAAAGCTAGGTCTGTTTATAAACAATGTCCATCAGAAGAAACTGAACATCATCAGTACTGAAAACATGATTTAAACCTTCGGGATTGGTACTGGTTTGCGTTGAGTTTTATAAACTACAGTGGCCATATTTTATTATACAACACCTAATTATATTCCGGCCATTTGATTGGTCAATTGCTCGTCGATTGCATGCAAAATCCGCTCTATTGCACTCTATGAAATAGAACCATGGGTTATACTTTTTTGATAGCACTTTTTTCGATGGTAAGAGAGCAGAGAAACCTGTCTGTTCAAAACAATCTGTTGCATGAGTGCATTTTACATCCAATTAT
>KN888784.1:22742-37580 GCA_000934455.1 Apostichopus parvimensis | reverse complement strand
ACCCAATTATGACGTAAGAAATACGTCATTGGGGACAAAGATACTAATTATTCAAAATATTTTCATTCTTGTGAACGTTAGAAGCTTACGAGCTTCTAGTCCAGCAAATATAATCCACGCACGCAAATCCACATGTACACTGATGTTTATAGACGAATAAAACGAATGACTATGCGCATGTGCAGAATCAATGTAATGACGTCTTCGTTAATTCATCGCACCAAACAAATATAAATCCTTACCGTCTCATGTATACTCTTACAATTTCATGAGACCACGAAGAACCGCTCAGTTTTATAAGTTCGTTACTTCAAAGTTGAAGTATCGGGCTTAATTTAGTCCAAAACAAAATCAAGCTACAAGACGATTGTACAACATATACTACATCAAACAATTTATATGTAGATCTATTTCAGTGATGATAGAAAATACCGCGAAATCATGCCGGGAAATCAAACTTAAGTTATTTCACGGCAAACAGTCGTTCTCTTCATTGGTACTGTACTTCAAATAACATATAAAGTAAACAAAGAAATCATAAATTGAATTTGCTCTTTCAGTTATAACAATTTTTTTTACAAATATCGTCTTTCAAATGACAAGAAAAATCATCGCTAAGCCATCGTTGCTTATCATATATAGTATCAAATCAGAAGGACAAAACTATACATTAATATTTGGACATTGGTAATTCCTACCCGAAAATGATCCTTTAAAAATTTCCCTTACAGAAGACCGACCATATGACTGACTAGATTCGACAAGCTGGGAAATAACAATTAAGGTTATGTATATATTTTCTTATCTGAAATTTGTTATGTGTATCACTACCTCCCTGTTCATACGTAAGACTTTTAGTGCTTAGGATACAAAACTGTTTAGACAACCTAATTCTTTGTTTACAAAAGGATGGATTTTACCGGATCAATTGAGACATTGATGTTACACATAAAAAAAGCTTCGTATATAACCCTCTAAATACACTATACTTATGTTTCTTTGTCTGAGTATCACTGTTAAGTCGGGAAATTAGAAATGTCAGTATATATGTATATATGTATATATGTATATATATATATATATATATATATATATATAAATAAATAAACCGCATTTACAATATTTTTTTTGGTACAAGTCCTGTGAATTTGGTTTAAAAAAAGTTCAACATATGTTACATTTTACTTGTTGCGTAATGCATCATAACTGTCTAGCCCCCCCCCACCCCCAACCCCTTCCATCTCCACGTCCCTCTCTGCATAACTCCGCATCCCCACCGTGATCTCGCATTGCATTCATTCACTGGCCCTAGTATTATGTTTACTTAAATACCGGTATATCTTCCCCAATCAAAAAATTAAAACCGCATTTAAACAACTGTAAATTTCAGGCAGAATATGTGAACGAATCACTCAACGACATCCATACGGCTTGTATTTGTTTTTAATTGACTCTTTTACGACATTATTAAATTTTCTACACACTTGAAAACAGAGACAGTGACAGAGACAAAACAAAACAGAAAGAGGAAAAAGGAAAAGCAAAGGAAAGCTTGATCGAAAGAGAGGAAGAGGAGCAAGAAGAAACTGTTTTGAAAAGGTGTGAACGAATGCTAAGCAAAGATGGCTGTTTAAATTAGTAAGACTAGATCGTAAAACCGGATGAAATACTACTTCTTCTTCTAGTATAGCTTACGATGAATTGTGACTTGCACTTAGCGTGGACTTTGAGTCCACATTCTCTTCCAGCTAAGGTTGCATTTTATTCATTTTCGCTTTCTATGCATATAAACTACAAGTTCAGTTGACGTCTTTACGAAACGTTTACAAGACCAGCAACAATCATAAATCACGTATGATCGCACATGTCAGAAGAGACAATCAAACTGGAGTTCAAAGTTGAAAATGGAGGGGAAATATGGAGGATGGTCGACGGGAGAAAAAGGATAATGTGAGGTCATGGGTATTCAAGCAGTAATTAACAGTGAATCTAGAAATGTACTTCCATACCATAATATCAATTATGAAAAGGTATACCGTTACGGTAGCTCCTAAAGGTCATTAGTAAATATTTCCCAACATATTTGTATAGAAAGTCCAATAGAGGACATTTCTTGCACGACCTTAAAAATGATTGTACTGGCAACATTTATTAAAATTAATTTGCTAAGGGTTCTCGAAATTAGCGTTCGTATCTTCTAATGAAAAAATAAAATAAAGTTATTTAGTCTATCGCAATCCTATCATGAATAGAAATGGAAGCGTTTCAGTCAACAATAATTGTTACCAAAAAATACCCCTGAAAACACAGAATATTTCAATATTCCTTGAAATGTCAGAATTTAAACGTATATCAAAGACAGCTTCGACTCATGACAACTAAATTTAGCACACAAGTACCGCGCACCGTCTAAAATTGGATAGTAGAAGGAAATACAGCAAACAACACAAAAGACGCCATTTTGAAAGTTTTGACAAACAAAGCCACATGACATGTCAAAGTAGTTTGTGCTCTAGCAACACCCCTTCTTCAACCATGCAAGATAAAAAAAAAATTTCATGGACAAATGAGCTTACGATTTTTGTAAGCCAGGTTATTTACGTTGTGTCGCTCTTAACCATCTGTAACTGAAAGATAAAAATCGCTGACGGATCGCCAAAGATGATTATGTTTATTCATCCTGATATAGTTTATAAAAGAAAACCCTCTAACTAGATGTGTTAGTTATCCTCACGACGTGACGTCACGATAAATGCACCAATCACAAGTTTGTAATCATGGACACAAAAACAATCGCTGTAATCCACGAAGCTGTCACAACACGGTAACAAACTTTGCCTACATGGTGTGCCACGAAGATGGTGTGTGTCTTCGAGACAAAGTGACATATACCCGTTTTGTATGTCCCACGTCAATTACTACGACATATATATGCCCCCGGCTGACTATATAGTCGAATGCCCCTAAAGCGCCATCTGTTCGGTACATAAATATGTTACGTAACGGATGTTTTCATTGAAAGACGGACGTAAAAAGCATGAATATGTTTGCCACGATTGTCTATAGATTAAAAACCACATATGGAACAGTGTTATGAATGTCGGCAATTCCTGTATAGCATACCAAGAGTGGAGGAATAGACGCAGTTAGATAGCAAACGACAGGGGGCGCGCTTGATGAGTCATAACATCCCTTGGGTCAAATTTATGAGCGTGATTTCTCTCGCGAAATGTCTTACCACCTACTTAACAACATAACTGCGGTCGATTATATATAAGTTAGACCAGATTATCGCCACAAATAACATGATGATATACAAAATATTAAAAAAAAAGTCAAATTCGGTAAGTTGCTTTTGGAATTACATCGCCAATTACAAGAATGACATGATTTTATATCAGTTTGGGTAAATTATCATCCAAATTTTGAATTGATTGTTAAAGAATTATTATAAATTATTTTAAGGGTATTTAAATGTATACTTCTGTAACCCTTTGCTAAGAGGTGAATTTATTATTTGTTTTTCCCTTCGAAAAGAAACGTTTTTTCTAAAGGATTTATTCATATTCAACATTATGTTGATGCACTATATAATTTATTAGTTGGCGACAACGTGGCTTTACAATTCAGCATAATATCCTAGGTACATAAGGTATATAAGCCTGAACTGGTATTTGTACTAAACTTATTTTTCGCGTTCCATCACGTTTTCTAGATTCAACAAGTTTGGTTACCATTTACCAGGTCAAAGTTCAACCCGCAGATCATTATATGAGGCAGCACAAGTCAAGAACTGCTTGTGACGTTTATAGGCCGAACGTTACGAAACGCACGAAATACACGTCGTTGTCTATTTCATTAGACTTCATTTTCAATAGTCGAATGATATTGTAGGTTAAAGTTAAGATAATGTTAGAATTACCAGCCAACCATGAAGTTGTTCCATCCCTTTGATCGTTAAAACTACATGTTTGTGTAAAACTTTAGATCATTTTCAGTTTCTTTATCCTACATAACGATAGGCTATAACATTAGGCCAATGTACTAACTTTAATACGTAGCTAATGTTATTAGCCTGCCATTACGTAAGATAGTCTCACAAACGCGTAGGCCTATTTTAACGACAATCGAAAAATCACAAACCACACTGGAAATATAAGTAACAAATATTGTAACCCTTTGCAGAATTTCTGTGCATATCCGCCAACCCACCCTTGCTATAGCATGCTGTTGTTTATCTTCATGACGTCGGGGGACGGAGGGGGGGGGGGACAGGAGAGGAGTAAAACAAGAACTCACAAGTGCCTAACACAATCATCTAATATAATGTGATGCCCGATCGCATAACGCACGGTCTATTTACTTTGGTACGCTGGTAGATTATATATAGTTTATTAAGGCATTAATATACACGGCAACAGTGCGACAATGTAGGCTGCTACAGTTCACCGTTACTATATTAGACTTGCCCAAGTCTCATGCGAGGGTCTTCTGTCCTTTAATTCAGTTAGTCTAGCGTCCTCAGTATAGATTTTGTTTTCGTACATATGAATTGGTGAGAAACTGAACAGTTGGATGACAATTTTGGACAATCTGACTTATCCGGACAGTTCTGTAAATGTACATCCACACGTAAGCCTTGCTAACCACTGTCGGGAAAGTGGCCTAAAAATAACCTCAGCTAATTCAGTGTTTATTTTGGCATATTTTCATATTTCATCATCATTATTATTATTGTTTTGTTTTTTAAGGGGGCGGGTTCATGTTTAAGAGCATAAATCAATTTACATAGTAGATAGTGTGAAAATAAGGAGGATTAAAGTTGATTCAAAGCATTTTTAGAAACTCTTTGTTTAAAAGTCGATATTATTCGATCCGAGTGAGTAGTCGGAAGGGTTGGATCTGGTTTACGTAGACTTAATTAGTTGCTCCTCTTCTGTAGCTGAAAATCGAAACGGTCATGATATGGAAAAGTGCTCTTACAGGCCAGGCTCTATCAGCTCTCATGTGATGGGTAGCATTTGTCAGCTGGACACTTGCAATGTTTTGGAAGCTCGGAAAGCTATATACTATACAATACCGCCTGTGAGTGCACAAAACAGAAACCAGCTTACTATAATAAACAGTACAATCCATATTTGCATGACAGGTGTATGCTACACTGTCACACAGTTTACCTGCAGAAAACAGTTGTGCGTTAGTCAGTATCAACTTGACTGTTACAGAGCGAGTAGTTTGCGAGTCGATTTTATAGTTAACCTTAATGTTACTCAACATGCAAACGATAGAATTGTTACTTGGCATTGTGGGGATGCGTGGAGGCGAGGTGTGTGTGTGGGGGGGGGGGGTAGGTAGGGGCGCTATGTTGCTTCTTATTCGGTCTGCGCTAGGGACAAAGTCATAACTACAGACCGCCATCACGTGGGGCTTGTGGGTATGAGGACAAAAAAGAGGAAAAAACCTTGAACGGCTATGACATTGTAAAGAAAAGAAAAGCAAAATGGCAGCCAGTAGTTGAATGAGCTCGGATTAGGTTTAAGTTCACGTTGTTTGACTTCAACCAGAAGGCATCGCCGGCTAAAACTTAAAAAGTTTACTGAAGCTGTTTGAAATATATCGGACTTTGATTCTTAACTACGTGTAAAGATGAGCGAATAAAGCAGCACTAAATCAATACACACGATTGTTCTTTCTCCTTGTTGACTTTATTTCGGCTTATACACTTTAAAAGACAACAAAGGGAGGCGCTCGTGTTGTCTCTAGGGGGGTTTAAACTCCTTGAAATGGTTAATATTTTACCTACAGGTCCTGGCCTGTTCCCCCCTGTAAAACCCTTCTCGAAAACAATAGGATACACGGTAGCTCAGTTCAACGCACTCTTTGTTTTCTCTCTCTTAATAAGCCACAGCTCAATTAGAAATTCCGAATTAGCTTAGTAACAAAAGTTGTTAATTAGTCTCGTAATTATAACCAATGTGAAGGATGTTTCAATGATACAAACATATTGATTTTTTATACAAGACAACTTGATGGGGTTTAGGGGTTCTAAAGACTAAACCAAATATATAGACACCTCCCTGGTGACACCGTGTTATAGGTATATAGTGTTTATACGCAACCGAATTCATTGATGAAATGTATATGTCAGACTGAAGGTTATAAGGCCCCGCACCCCTCAGAACCCTAGACACCACGTACCCCCCGCCCCCACCCTCCCCTTTGCCCAGTTCCTACGCCTCTGTATACTGTTTCTTTATGATGGCGAAATAATTGTTTAAGTCAAGACGCAAGGCATTCCCGTGTAATCTTTTAACACGTATAGTGTATATTTTACAAGTCTGGAGTGTGATATCAGATAAATCCGACCATATCAGCGTTTAACCTTGTGATAAAATTGTTTTAAAAACCACTTACCCTCAAACATGTGTCAGCAATGCATGGACAGGAAACAGAAGCTAAACGGATTTAACTCATAACCAATATTACTGTCAGAACTTGGAAATACTTTAAATTGAATAATTTACACACAGCAAAGCACCGTATATAAATAAACAAGTGTCGAAATTTATTGCAGTTTTTTTTCTGGGTGTATTTGCTCCATTTTGTATTATTGATATTAGTTTACTTTTCTTCTCGTATGATTTATTTTTATTTTTACTTTAGAGCGACAATAAGCAATATTTTCCTTAGTGTTTATTCTATGAAATTATGTTTGTTGCTAATTTCTGAAAGCCAATTTCTTTTCAGAATGTGCTGCGACAGGGGAAAGGGCTCCGCACGGCAGATACCATCCCTACTTCTGTCCTGATCTGATAAATGAATTCTAAAGTGACTTTTCAGCAATCTGTTCTATATCGATCCTGATCTTTTAATATTGTCATACCAATATCCTCTTTTATACAGCCTCTCATTGGCTGAGCCTGTTAATGTATGTATGTATGTGCTCGTTCAAATAGTTTTAAAAGAATTTCCCGTCGCATATTAATTAACATTCGTTTGTGCTTGCATATTTCCCAATACAAAATAATGTAACCCCCAGATACCCCTGCCACCCACCGCAAAAAACAAACCTTGCGACCAATTCATCAGAATCGATTCATGAAATTATTAATTAAATAGTTAATGAGTTCTCTTTGAATGGAAGAAATAAATAGGATATAGTAAGAGGGCTACATTTATCTTCAATTTAATCTGAAATTTGTTTTATTTCGTAAAATTATTGCAATAGCTGTATCAAGCCTATAAGTCGGATGTATGAATATTCTCCGCCAAAAAATACTCAAATGGGTTGACATTTTAAAAGTGATTTTGGGTAGTTATTAGTTATTAACTTTTATAATGACTCCATCATGGAGACCGCGAAATTTGGGGAATGCGCGCAAGTTTTGTTATTTGGGGGCGGCACATCACAACGAATATAACATGTTTGTTTCATGGGGGCAGGGACTGGGTATGTATAGCATAACTGGGTCATAGAAATATGTAAATCCCTCCTAAAGTTATAAATACAGCTTAATCTTACTAGAAAGAACAGAAACTTAAATTTGTTACATAAATATAATATTTCGTAGAACACGTGCCTGTCGAACATGAAACAGACATTCAGTGGGAACGAAAATGGTGGGTTCATAGTCTGTAAAAGATGGCGCCATACCTCATTTAATTCAAACTGAAAGACAGTTTGTTACATTACCGTTTACTGGTCAAGCATATAGGGCGAGCAAATAGTAGCTTTCTATAAAACTAACTCGGTTTACCAAAGGCAGACGTTAATGTTGTGTTATAAACCTGTTAGAAAAAGGAGTCTTTATTTCAGAACAGAATTTTTTAAGCACTGTTATGAGGCTTAATACAGCTCAAAGGAGTTAATCCAACACTTCGCGCACTTACATGGTAGAGGAAGAAGGGGAAGGGTAAGGTGGGGGGGGGGGTGGCAACAGATCGATCAGTTGAGTGGAGACTATGTGTATTTGTGTGTGTGTGCGTGAAAGGAGGGTGTGTGAGTGTTCAATATGTTTTCTGGTATGGAGATCCAACTATAAGTCATATATATATATTGTCAAAAGGAGCGTTATATAGGCCTATTGTAGATTTAGTGTTGGATATAAGATGATCGATTAAAGCATTTAAGCTGTAGAAGTCATATAGGAGGGGGGATGGGGAGTAAGGTGGGGTGGGGGAGGGGTGAAAGAGGCTAAGAAGAGGAGGGAGTAACAAAAAAGATTATTCTAGGTTTAATTTTCATAACCTATATGTCTGTTAAGTACGGAACAATTGAACTGATGTAATGGTTATGCATGTAAAATTATACATTTACTCACTACACGACAACATTTTCTACAGACACACAGACAGATACATTCCTACATATATATACACTTCAACGCTGCACGTCTTATTTCCTTTCCTAATTTTTTTTAATATATTTTTTTATATATCTCCTCGTGTCACCTGTTGATTCTACATAATATTCACTAAATATTAAATAAGACCTTTTATAGCTCCCCCTCTTCTTCCTCTTGCAACAGGTTTCTCCTTCCCACGGATCGCAAAAAGCAAATAAAATCCAATAACAATCAAGAACAGAAATTAACTTTAACCAAAAATAAAGAAAAAAAAAACAAAGGTTCATGTAATAATTAATATGGAATAAAAAACGTGGCGACACTTGTCTACCCTCGGCTTATCAGTTAAATAAATCGTTCAGTAAATATGTACACACACTCTCTCTCTATAAATATATACATAATATATATTTCTCTTTATTTTAAAGTTACACACACCTTCTTCTCACTCCCACCACCTTCTTGCATGTTATTTTACGTTGATACACACTTAAATAAAAAATTTACCCCCCCCAAAAAAAAAACCACCAGAACGATTTGTTACCATAAGTAGTTAGAAAATACTGGTAACCATTGCCCTGTAATAGCTGACACATAAATGTATTTAGGGTTTAAGTTAAAACAATTCAAGTAAACAAGAGCGATCACCGAGTGGATAGTTTCTCACGAGAGTTTCAAACTGTTGCGTCCATAATGCAAACAAAATAAGAAATTTATTAGCAGTTAGGTTTACCCCCCCTCATCATGTATCCAGGGACTGTTATAAGGTATGAGGAAATCCATAAAATAGGACACTACGTATTGACTTCACTTGTAGGTTATAGGGTCCTTAAGTACATTCGTTGTATACAGTATACCTATACTAACACAGTGTTTAACCTGCAGTTGGCTGTATATGGGGTGTATAGGCCTATATAGTAAAACACGTAGAAGGAAAGAGGATGTTTAATATAATTGTCTTAAAACTTGAAAAGTAAATGCTATCCGGGATGATCATAGCCACAAACAGCAAGAAGTTAAAATAAAATAATAATAATAATAATAATAAACATTAAACAAATCAAAACTAGTTATTTATTTTTTAAATGAAACAAGTTTATTTCATCCTGTTGTTATTTTCATTGCTGTTGTGGTTGTATTTTTCGGGGGTTTACCGATTTTACCCTGATTTATGTAGAAATAAAACTGCAAATTAGAATCGCTCATTTTGACAAATGTTCAAGTTACCAATTACTTTATTTAGTCTGCGGATGCGAGGATTTTTGTGGGTGGGTCATGATAAAGGTAAGGGAGTTGGGTAGTCAAAGATCCCTCCAATTGGTCTAAGGAAGCGGGGTGGGTAGGTGAGTGGTTGGGTGGGTGGGTGGGAGGTAACCCATCTTCCACAGTTCAGAAAGAGTATAGATACAGAATCTAAATAACCTAAACAGATGAAGTTTTACTTTTTATATTTTCGCTTCAGTTTAAGAAATATTAAGCCGAAGCAGTTCTCTCTTTCAATTTTGTGCCCCCATTTTCTTAATGTTTCCACTATGTGACATGATGACTAATGCTACCGAAAATGCCGATTTTATCAGATCTCTCCCCATCCCCCACCCCCCTCTATCTTCCTTTTGGACGCGTGATTTTATCTGTACAAAATCAACAGTATAACGTGGTGTAGGATACTACACATAGCCACGTATATAAAGGCTACATATAGGCCTACTATAATAGGCACAACACAGCGGGTGTGTAAGCTATTATAAATATATCTACATATATACAGTATACGACCGTGAAATAATAACAATCTTATCACTAGAATCAAGAATACAAAGAGATATTTCCTTTTACTGTCATGCACCCTCGATTTATCACTTTCATAAATTGCCCGATTAGATTGTTACACCAATTCCACGATAATCATCCAAAATCAATGTTTATTCACTGCTGGGCTTTTTCCATTTTTTTTTTCTTTCTTGATTTAATAACCAGACACAAGCCCGTCCGTCCTATAGTATATATAGTAGCGTGTGTAATTGCTACTACGGTTAATGCATTGATAATAATATTAGTTATACACGATAACAGGGTTGTAAAAATTCCGTACAGTCAATAGCCAGTAGCACGGTTTGATGATAAGAAGCAAGTTTGTCAGTGGCTAAAGCCAGGAGGGGCAAGCCGGTATAAATTAACCACAATAGTAACGCCACTGAATCTTTGTCTCTGAAGAAAAAAAACAATATCCTTGTGCTTTTTTTTTTAAAGAAATAACATTTGTAAAATGGAATTTCATATTTTTATATACGAAATATTAGTTTGTCATTTCATCCCTATGCACTTTACTGATTCGATAACTAGTTACTTCCAATGATTACAATTGGCCATAAAATATATTGAATTGATTATTGCATTAGTCTTTCATGTCTTAATTTTTATCGTTTGTACAAATCTCGATAGTTCACGTTTTAATCGGCTGGGAAGGGGGGATCGGGTGACATTTGGTCTGTATTAACTTATTCAGACTTTTTTATTTGAGAATAAGTGCTCTTCAAACAATAACAAAAAATTAAATAATAACAGTTTTGCAGGGAAAATATTGTCTATAATGTTTGAAAAATATCTTGTTTCCTTGCGTAAATATAAACCGAACGACACAAGGCACAGTCAAGGTTTAACGTCAGTGTCATCAAAAGTGGCCTATAAACCATAATTCAAAATTAATGAGATCTCATTTTTAAGCATTAGGACTTAGGTCACGGCACCAGACGGGGAATATTGATTTACGGGACTTTGTGTGGCGGTTCTCAGTGCGTTTTCAAAACGGCTTTGTTCTTCATCACCCCCTCCCATCACCCTCTCCCCGGCGAAGTCTTTGTTTACCCACCCACCCACCATTGTTTCAAACCTATTAAGTTATCGTTGCAATAATGAAGCAAATCACCCTAGAAGAATTTATTTATTTCTTGCTTGTAAGAAATATTGTGATGCTGAAACACAACTAAGACTATGTATGAAAGTTCTGCTTAAATATAAGTTATTTCAGACTTTTTTCTCCCAAACGACAGAGTACATGGATTTTTTAAGTGCCCCAACTTTCACGTTTGCGCATGCGTCTTGAGCAAAACTTTGACACAGTAACAGGTGTCAATCTTGTAGGGAACGTCGTAATTTCAAACCGTACCCCTACCGCGCCTGTTACGATCGTTCGCCTCTCGCCCGAAGCCAACGGCCTCGTCAGTACGGATACGCGAAGATGATGTTTGTTCGTTTCTTAAAGGTCTACCGTGTATGTAGTTCATGGAAATTTGCAACCCCCCTATTTTTTTTTTTCTGGTAGAGCATCCGTTTACCGCAGTTTCTTCTCGTTCGTATTTTTAATTTTCAATTCGGAAAAATAAACGCATGTTCATATAACGTAACCCTCATCACTAAACAGATATACAGCGGGGCGCATTCCATTTTCTTCTTCTTCTTCTTCTTCCTTTTAATACCAATTTTTAAGGTAAATCTGAGGTCAATCTATAAAAAAAAAAAACATGCACACACACACACCCTCTTTCTCTTTAAAACAATGACAATAGATGCAGAGCAAGTGATAGCATGCCCGCCCAGATGCCCTCCCTTTTCTCATTTTGGTTGATGAAAGACAAAAGAAAAGGATGATAAATTGTTCCATGCGACTTTTTTTTTATATTTTTTAAATCGATGGGTACAAACTTAAGCGGGTTGGGGGACGAATGAAATAGTGGGGACTTCGAAGCGTATAGTGATTGACATTCGAAGGACAATTTTTCTAATTTTTTTTTTTTTTTTTTTTGGAATTTTTCTTTCCATGACCTGAATGTACCCTTACTCTTCTTCTTTCCTCTTTGTTCTAATGTATAACATATTTTCTCTCTTCTCTTCTCTTCATTTTATTTTTATATTTAATTTTTTTTTTATTTTTGATGAAAGATAAGACCACGTTAAAAGGAGATTGCAAAGGGTTAACGAACCTTCATTGTCTCATCTTTCTATATGTTGCAACAAATCACGTTTAAATATGTTGATAAGTGTTATGACACGCGGGTATACGTTGAACAAAAATTAACCATTCACAGAGGAGAATCAAATATTAATTTGATTAATATTAAATCAGAATCAGGACGGTTCATGGACAAAACCGTTAGCGTTTACAGATTGCGAAATTAAGCTTTCATTAATTTCATTGGGCAAGATTTTAGCAAGAACTTTACCAAGAAGAGGGCATTTTTGTGTCGTCTGGTACGGTCTTTGAGAGAGATAAGGATCGGGTGCGGGTATGGGCGGGTGGGGGGGGGGGGGGGGGGGGGGGGGGGGGGGGGGGGGGGGGGGGGGAGAGGGCGGAGAGTAGTGGGGGTGATTGGGAAATGTTCTTTACGCTTCTTTACGCTTAGGTTACCTTACTGGACAACTGTTTTTATTACCTAAGCATTGTTGATTCCTTATCAAACTTTGAAACAAAATTGAAAACTTGAAGAAAACGATTTGATGAAATCTCACGTCATAATAATTCACGGATTTCGATATTCTGAAATTGTCACCTAACCATGAATTAAAAAAAAACTGAATGAACGTTTGTTGTTATTTACTCTCCGTTTCTTAATATGTTATTATTCATCGATTGTATTCTACATTGTTTCATTTTTCATAGTAACAAGGATAATTTTTGTGTTTCTGATCATGGAATAAGCCTACAAATGATCAAATTCCCTATATCTGATAATTTCTCGTTACAATTCACTATAAATGCTTGACTGACAATGATGTCATGATTATACATTGATTGACAAGACAAGAAGCTCTTTGGGAGGACCCTACAGGGTACGGCTCAGTGCTTTCGCCGCGGTCCATGGTGACGCGTTCATAACTGACGTCCCGTTTCAAAGATCGAGTTACCAAATGACAAGGTTCCTTACATAAAGAATACATTTGATTTGCCTATGCATGGAGTAGTAAGTTGTTCAAATTACCTCTTCCACCAAAGGATGGCTATTTCTACCCCCCCCCCCAAAGAAGAGTCATAAGCATAAACACACACACACAACACACAACACAAAACACAAAACACATCAAGAAAACATGATCTTGTTGGAATTATTATCGACGGATTTAAAGTGACTACTATTTTTTAAGACGGACAGGAATATAACTTTCTTTCAGAAAAGTGGAAGTTTTAACCCTACCGCATTTCCTTTAATTTGTAATTGTTCAAGTTCCCTACGAAGTGTCGTCACTCGATACACAAATTCACTAATTATTATCCGTCTTAATGAGGTATAGGTAAATAAGTAAATGATCGGGTGTGCTTTTTTTATTTGTGGCATTTACAGGATGAGTGTGTGATCATTTTCACAATGAAATAATATGCAAACGGTTGATTCGGTAGATTGCTTGCCCTACCACACTCTGTAAGTAAGGGGGAGGAGGGAGGGGGTGGGCGGGGCGGTTGAGGGTCACACTCGCGCTTGGTGTGCCTGTTGGATACACATAAGAGTAGCGTTATCCTTACTGAATTTACGAAAACAAAACAAATTAATAAAAAGAAGAGGAAATCGAAAAAAACAAAATTCAAATACGTAATGACATACTACAGTAGGCCTTTTTGTCTTGTGCGTTCAAAAATATTTGATTTTGTCTTGTTTTCTATAAATAACAACTTCAAATAAACGGGGAAAGAGGCCTATTTGAAAAGGCGGAAGGACAATTTTCAGCAATTTCGGCTTCCTATTAATTTTGTTTTTAATATTCGGTGGTTTTTCTGTTTCTGGTATCGACCAATGCATGCAAGCCTTCTGTTATCGGCATCTTTACGGCGTATTTTAATTTACTATAACAACAGATCTG
The DNA here is from genome assembly GCA_000934455.1 of Apostichopus parvimensis. Lineage (NCBI taxonomy): Eukaryota > Metazoa > Echinodermata > Holothuroidea > Aspidochirotida > Stichopodidae > Apostichopus > Apostichopus parvimensis. Next base: position 23,385 of record KN888784.1, on the reverse strand, counting down.
ATCTTAATACAGCAGTTTATTTGGGATAGACAAAATGGTATTGGACTCCCCCCCCCCCCCACACACACACCCACACACACCCACTACCTTCAGAAAAAAAGGTACCTTTAATAATATCCCCACTGACTGTGAAATTCGACAATATCGATAGATAATAGCTAAAATCTTTTTTTAATTTTCTCGTATGTAAAACATATTGTAGGCTATACTAATTAAGTATAGTTTAGACAACGTAATAAAGAGCATACCAGGATGTATATCACATAAAAATGATTATGATTGTGTATTCAAGAATAAAATCAGCACCTGTGTCAAGAATTTTTTCAATGGTTTAACATTAGATCTAGACGATTGAGAGATCAAAGCCTAATAAATCTCTTAAAGTAAAAGCCTATCAATGGGACGCAAGGAATACAAAACCCAACGGCGCATAACCCGCTTATTACAGCCGCGACTTTCCCACGCACCATCATCCTTCGTCTCTAGGTACACAGTTGCAATGCTAACCCTATATAGGCGACGAAGCCTACACCATAACATGGGGCCTGATTTCAACGAAAGTTGTTTTGTGAATCAGACCAATGGATGCGGGCACCCTTAGTGTTGTATTCAATGTCAGCATCGTCTAATAAAGCTTCTCAAT
>KN888782.1:8441-19704 GCA_000934455.1 Apostichopus parvimensis | reverse complement strand
TCAGCATAAGAAAGAAATGGAAGAAACCAGAATGCAAAATGCATTGAGGTTTAGATGACTTCAATGCAATAGACGTCTGCTTGTTAGTATAACCAGTACTAGCTGTTACAATAACACTATGGCATGATAAACACATTTCAGTATACTGTACGTGGCTATACACACCTCCACCAAAAACAATAGGGGTCTTGTACCCAATGTTATAAATCCACACATCAATGTTAGAGGTATCCACGATTTCCATCGTTAGATATCATGTAAAAGGTTTTTCAGAGTTTGACCTCTGGTGACCTACAGGAGATTTGACCTCACAAGCAATAGGATTCTGGTACTCAATATAGCAAATCCATATACCATGTGTTGAAAAGTATCCTATGATTTCTACCATGAGAAATCATGTTTTGAATTTTTTCAGTCCTCGACAAATATTTTTAAAAGTACTCACTATTTGGCGACCGTGAATAAAAATCTTCTAGCCAAATTTCACTCGCCAGTAGGCCTATGATTGTTGTTCAAGTCTCCAAAGTACAGATCTGCAACATCAATACTTTCTATGAACAAAGGTTACACTGTTAGGCAGATACATAGTGCTACGTAATTGCGCATTGGAAAGCCATGTTTCTTTGCAGTACTGAAATTTTAACTTTTTCCACCAAAAGTATGTGTTGAACAAAATAAAACATGTCGCAGAATCATAAATAAGCAGCTAGGCCTACTGTAATGTCTTAAACAATTAAAAGTAAAACATCTGTAAAAACACCTACTACATAAGATAGCTTCGCTTCTGTTACATTATGGCTCCTATATTACTAGGTATATACTCTATACAGTAGCTCGGTATGCGCAAGTCCTAAGCTTATACAGTACCTTACTGCTACTTTGAACCGCTACTCGATTAGCGCGACTCCGTACATTTGCCCCGTTATTTATCTTGTCTTTGAGCTGCAGATTGATGCGCGAAAAAATATCGCTATTAACCCATTACACTGCCTAGCTAAACCAAAGCGATCTTTTACGCAATGAAAATCTGAGGTTGTAAGAGTATCTATCTTCCAAAAATCCTAGCAGCAGCAACAGCAAACTTGTCTCAAAACTCCTTAAATTGTTCTATACTTTGCGAATTATGTCTAGCCTTAAAAAATGTTGAATTTTTTTTTTAATTAAAAATGTTTTGCCATCTTAAGTGTATTGGTATTCTGACTGGTATCCTTCACGTTGTTGTGTAAACGAACCCTATTCTACCCAACCGTTGCTGGCCTAGACAACATAAAATTGCTCACAGGCTTAGCCAGGTTTGTTCAAGTTGTCCCATAATCATAAACGTGACGAAAGTCGAACGTTACTTTTAAGGTCTAGCTATGCTGAAACTGGTGGAAGAGACTACACAAATTGAGATCAACAGCCGATCCAAACAAGAGCTCGTGAACTCACTGCCAAACTAAGACCGTTTTACACAATTATTTCGCATTGGTCATAGTAAAAAATCTAACTAGACGAACTGTTAAGTTTCATAAACGCTGCCTGGTCACATCGAAACTACATTTAACCTGAAATAAATACGACGGAAAACGTCCAATAGAACCGATGTACTACAAAGTACACATTTTTTCACGCAAAGTAAGGCTTCGGATGGCACGTTGAAGCCAATGCAAATATGTTCCAGTTTCAGTTTTGAGTTTTAGATTCTACGGATGCCCATAACCTCATTTCCAATTGCCAATAGCCTCCTATTCGTATGAGGCGTAACGCACATATTATCTGATTGGCTGGTCTGTGGGAAATATACGGTAGCTTATACAACAAGGTTTCCACAATTTGGCGTCTGGTGACTCCAACTGACCTTTGACCTCAATAAAATCTTGTACTGAACGTGTGCCAACTACATACCAAAATATGGAATCATCCAACCTTCCCTTCTTGAGTTATTGTGTTTACAAGGTTTTCACAATTTGACCTCTAGTGACCCGAAATGGACTTGGACCTCCACCAAAACCAATAGGGATCTTGAACTCAATGTGGTACTCCTTCACACGAAATGCGAGATTGATTCGAGCTTTTTCTCTTGAAGTATCGTGTTTACAAGGTTTACCCAATTTAACCCCTGGTGACCCCAAATAACCTTTGATCTCCACAAAGAAACTATAGGCTTTTGCTCCTAAATGTGGTCCTGCTACTCACGAAATATGAGATTGGTCCAAGCTGACCTCCTTGAGATATCGTGTTTACAAAGTTTTCACTATTTGGCCCCTGGTGACCCCAAATGACCTTTGACCTCCCCTCAAAACAATATGGTTCTTCTACTCAATGTGGTACTCATATACAACAAATATTAGATTGGTCCAAGCTTCCCTTCTTGAGATATCGTGTTTACAAGCGAGGCGTCACACACACACACACGCGCACACAAACACTCTCCGCCTGCATGAATGCATGAATGCATTGGTTACGATTATCATCGAAACCAAAAAGTAGTAGCAAATCAAGATGCTCCACCAACAAGGGTTGACACGCCCTCTCATAAAAGCGACCAGCGCCACCATTTAGGATACTACGCGTTCCATCTTCGTGCTGATTATCTGCGCATATGGATGTGACGTAATGTATCATTTTCCCTGGGACATCGGTTCATGTTTACATATTACACACTGTATGGGCATAGCAATAAGGGGTTAATCAACGGTCTAGCGTGCGTTACTCACAGGATTAATGCACGATCGGGGGATAATGCAAGCGATGCACGAGGGCGGAGCCCGAGTGCATCAAGCGATAGCATTAACACCCGGAGTGCATTAATCATGTGAGTAACGCACGCTAGACCGTTCATTAACCCCGTTCATTCATACACTACCATTTGTGTGGGGGAAAAATCATAAAACAAAACATTTTTGGTTACATATAACCAAAGATTTATTAAAGTGATGCCCAGTAATTTTACCGTGTGTTACTCACAGGATTAACCACGGTCAGCTGACCTGAATGGACCAATAGGATTTAGGAATCTTTACTAAGTATGAATGAACGCATCATAAGATATGCGCCGAAACGTTATGTGCGTGATGCATCATGTGTAATAAACAAACGTCTACCAAACTCATACCTTACGTCACACGATCTTCAGGACATCGCTATGTTGAGTCTGTATATTCTGTATATATGGAAGCGCACAGTTTAATTAATGACGTATGCGATACTAATATGCTGTGAGCCTGAACCAGCGAAGTAAAGTACACGGGAAACTAGAGATACGACGCGCAATGTTATGTTATACATTAAATATATGTTGATAGCGTAGCGTCCCCAGAAAACACATTCCTGACGTCACAGAGAGCGCAGTATGCGCAATGCTTTTCTGCTTCATGTTAATGCGCTTAACTGTCGACACACTGTCGTGTATTTGTTTACTTGGTAACTGCGACGATTTGGGTCCATCCAGCTTTTACTGCTCAACGAAGTCCGTAAATCTTACTGAAAACAATGGGTCGAAAACTAAAGAATCTTCTGAAACGAAAGAATAAAGGAGAGAAAGCCAATAAAAGAAAACTAACCACTCATCACATTGAAGTAAGTGTTGAAACCTTAAATGTAAGTCACGGATTCATGAAAAAATGATATCGCTGCATTACAGCGTCTACAGGAGTCTGAGATTCGCTGACATAATTCAAAACCAGGGTTCCCTAAACAGTAACGGGTGACGAATTTGGCTTATCTCTATATCCCTATGGCCAAGTTTACACATATTGCAATGTTAATCCACGCTGTTCCCCCACCCCACCCCCTCCTCACAGGATATTTTGTTCTCCTTTGCTGCTGTGCGCCAGAAAATTGCAGATATTTACAGAAATAGGAAGCAATAATCTATAGATATAATATAAGTAGAGCCGCAAATTGTAAGTGTTGGAAGGTTATATAAGAGTAGAAATTAGAAGGAAATGCTCAGCAGGCGCTATATATCATTGCTCCACGGACCTATTTCTCCGGTAAAATCCTCTGATATCATACTGGATGTGACGTCATCATAAGCTGTTGGCGGGTGAGTGGGTGGGGGGGGGGGCTAGGTAGTTGTGTTTCATTGTGGAAGGTATTTATACTTATCCCGCATATGGAGACTAGATTAAGTTAATATTATCATCGAAACCAAAAAGTAGTAGCAAAATCAAGATGCTCCATCAACAAGGGTTGTCACGCCCCTCTAATAAAAGCGACCAGCGCCACCATTTAGGATATTACGCGTTCCATCCTTGTGCTGATTATCTGCGCGTATGGATGTGACGTAATGATTACCACCCTCCATGTAGCATTTTCCCTGGGACATCGGTTCATGTTTACATATTACACACTGTATGGGCATAGCAACGCATCATAAGATATGCGCAGACACGTTACGTGCGTGGTGCATTATGTGTAATAAACAAACGCCAACCAAACTCATACCTTACGTCACACGATCTTAGGGCCATCGCTATGTTGAGTCTGTATATTCTGTATATATGGAAGCGCCTAGTTTAATTAATGACGTATGCGATACCAATATACTGTAAGCTTGAACCAGCGAAGTAAAGTAAACGGGAAACTAGAGATACGACGCGCAATGTTATGCTAAATGTTGATCGCGCATAGTGTCCCCAGAAAACACATTCCTGACGTCACAGAGAGCGCAGTATGCGCAATGCTTTTGTATTGCATGTTAATGCTCCTTAACTGTCGACACACTGTCGTGTATTTGTTTACTTGGTAACTGCGACGATTTGGGTCCATCCAGCTTTTACTGCTCAACGAAGTCCGTAAATCTTACTGAAAACAATGGGTCGAAAACTAAAGAATCTTCTGAAACGAAAGAATAAAGGAGAGAAAGCCAATAAAAGAAAACTAACCACTCATCACATTGAAGTAAGTGTTGAAACCTAAAATGTAAGTCACGGATTCATGAAAAATGCTATCGCTGCACTACAGCGGCTACAGGAGTCTGAGATTCGCTGACATAATTTAAAACCGTGGTCCCTAAACAGTAACGGGTGACGAATTTGGCTTATCTCTATATCCCTATGGCCAAGCTTACATATATTGCGATGTTGGTCCACGCTGCTCCCCCTCCTCCTCCCTGGATGCTTTTTCTCCTTTGCTGTTGTGTGCCAGAAAATTGCAGATATTTACAGAAATAGGAATCAATAATCTATAGATATAATATAAGTAGAACCGCAAATTCTTAGTGTTGGAAGGTTATATAAGAGTAGAAATTAGAAGGAAATGCTCAGCAGGCTTTACATCATTGCTCCATGGACCTATTTCTCCGGTCAAATCCTCCAACATCATACTGGATGTGGCGTCATCATAAGCTGTTGGCGGGTGAGTGGGATTGGGGGAGGGGCTAGGTAGTTGTGTCTCATTGTGGAAGGTATTTATACTTATCCCGCATATGGAGACTAGATTAAGTTAATATTTATTATTCTACTTTGCTTTAAGGTTCTCTTTGACACTGGCACTAGTGGTCCATATGCTCCTTCCATTCCAACTACATCTGCCGCTAGTAATGCCGACCCAATGAGCAACGCACCAGCAGCCGCCAATGGTGAGTCAGTGATAAAATCAGATATGAATATTCAACAGGAAACAGGGAAACAATAAATCATCAGCAAATCTATTATAGTTGCTTGTTTGTATTCAAATAATATACATGCAGTGGAAATCACGTTTCGACCGTATTCTACGATGTCTTTTCAAAATGAATATTCTTTTCGCAGAGTATGCAATTCGTAAAATCCCAGTCACAGAAATAGAGGGAGACAAGCAAGAAACTAATTAAGCAAGTTTGGCAGATGTGACTGCATACTGTTTTTATCTTTTATTAATCTAAATAATTAATCTTAATACATATTGCTTTAAATATTGCTAAATTCTGCAGACTCAGTCTTTCCGAAGACCAGTGAGACTAGCCTCTCCTTCCAACAGAGGAAGAACAGCACGAGACCCTCATCTGATAAATCTGACGTCATCATAAAGAAGCTGGAAGAGATGACGAAAACTCTATCCTGCGAACTTGCAGAAATGACAGCAAGTAACGATCTGGCAAGGTACAGTTTAACAATAAGGATACCTTTACTTATCATCACTACTGTTTACGAATGTGCTAGAAGATCAGAAAATGGTCACCCATGTTCAGACCTTTGAATTGGAGATGCACCAACAATATAAGAAGGGGCACAATACTCGGGCCATATAACTTGTGAAGTTTTTGTACACAAATGGTTGCAATAATGGGGAGGGGAAGGGGGGGGGGGCACTAATCTGCATGGGGTACGGGGAAGTAGAGTAGGAGCCGCCCCGTGCCCTGGCCAACTTCAAAAACATTATACTGCCGTCTTCAACTCATTTGACCCTTATTTATCAGTTTTATCTGCTAGTTTAACGCCCCACGATGGTGAGGAAAAAATGGAACGGTCAGTGCCCCAAATAATGTGCAGTGGAAACTATTTAAAAAACATGTTGAAATTCCCATTAATCTAATAATAAATCAGGAATTAAACATGTTTTACAGGAAAGATCTTACTGGATCCAAGGGCCGTCTTCAACCTCTTTCCAAGAAGAAGTGCCCCGCCGTCTCTAGGAGACAGCAGCCAGACCAACCTTCTGCCCAGGGTGATCAGCTCAAAATGGCAATGCTACAAAAATCTGCATTTATCAAGCAGGAGAAGGGCGCCCTCGATATGCCAACATGCACTGTAAGTAGTATAATAAGAGAGGGTTTGTTGTAGTAAAAGCTAAGGCTCAGAGATGATAACAACTATAAAACAAAGTTCTTAGTTTGAGTCATATAATTCCTTTCTTTTTTATTCAAATAAAACTAAGGTTTGATTTCTGATTTATTCTAAGCCTTCATGACTGACGTAATCCTAATTAACGGGGACTGTTAGAAAACAATAGCAGGATAATTCAGGCGGTATAGAATAGAGGACTTGACAAATGTTTCAAATTCCATTTTAACAAATAATATATTTGCTCTTTGAAACTTAAATTATGGTGTCTCAGTCAGTTTTATGTTTGCGATTTTGCTTTAAATTTATGACACTCTCGACCGATTGCTGTGGATGTTTAGATTATCTTGAAAGTTAGCCATGGAGGGGGGCGGGGGTTGATAAAAAATGTTTTGACTCCTCTTTCGAAGCAGTGCGTAGTTTATTGTCTGGCCTAGATCTAAATGGTCTCGAAAGGAGGAGTGTTTTGCTTTGATTATAGTATCTCTTTGTTTGGTAATGTTCCATTCTGGTATATTTAACTTTATTTTGCGTTTCATTACAGAGTCATGTCGCTGACAAAGCAATGCAATTTACACAAACAGACTCGGCCATTCAGACGTTTGATGGAATGGACGGAGCTTCCCCATCCGATAAGACCCTCGGAGGAAAACAAGTAAATAATTGTTGCTGCTGTCTCATAAAGAAGCAAATATATTGGAAAAAAAAATCTATAAAAATTAGTCCAGAATAATTCTTTACTTAACAACTATGTGTAAGATTAACGATCCAGTTTATTAGTCCATGTAGCGACAGATAACCGTCACGTGACAAGGATAAGCTGACGTTCTATTTACATGTCATTGGAGGACACCAGTATTACTCTACCCCTTCCATCGACTCTACCCAAGCACTCACATCTTCCCCTCAGTACACATCATATGAATGTAATCTAATCAGAGTCTTTCATTCAAATCCATTCAAAATTCACCAAATATTATTGACTTATTCTTTTCATTTATTTACAAGGATAACTCGAATCTCGAAGCCTTGTTAGCCAGGTGTCTTGGTGTTATGGAGCAAAAGAGTTCTATGAAAGACAAAGAACAGCTTGTGAAGGAGATAAGGGAAGCTCTTGGCCGTGACGAGGTATAAAAACAATAGGCATATCCTAAAATACATAAAAAAGTGTTCATATTAATCACAAGTTGGTGAAAACGAAAAAGGACAGTGGCTAGTGATGACACCCATTCAGGAATTCATTAAAACCTTGTACTGGTGAATACTTCCCCTTCAGCGGAAGTAGGCTGTTTTTCATCACAAACAGAAATGTTTGAAAAGTGATGTAACATTATATCATTATATATAACAGAGAGTAATGTTCCTTTTGTAACTCTTCTTTTCAGATGAAAAAGTCACATGATGTTCTTACACCAGAAAATATCAACTTGCAAGAATGGCAGAAAACTGCAGCCAAAAGACCCGTTGCAAGAAAAGGTTTGGTGAAAATGCTTCGCGACGAATATCAATCACAATCTCTCTACACTGATACGTCAGACGATGACGACGCTGATAGCTTTGTTTCAGCCGTTTCATCTGTTTCATCTTTGGCCAGCATCTCTGATAACATCCATCAGATGGAGCTTTTAGACGACGTGAAATTACTCACAGAAGGGAAACAGCATAAATCTATTGGCTGGGTGCTCGTACAGGAGGACGCCCTCACAAAGTTGACAGAAGGTAAAAGTAAACGAATTGTTTTGTATTGGTAAAATTAATGTTTAAGAAAACGAATACAAGAAGTCAGGATGGATTTAAAATCTGTTGTGCTTTGTTTTATGAAAATCATTATTTCTGCAGGTTATATGACATTTTGTTCTTTCATTCCAGCTGTCCATCACCTCACCTCTTTATTGGCCAATCTCTCAACACCTTATCAAAGGTCTAGCGCCACCAAAACCTTAACATCATTGGCAAAGGACAACACCACGATCACATCTCCTCAATACCCAAACTACCGCCCTCATCCATTCAACCTTCCACACTGCGGTATGACTGTCAATGATATAAACAGGGCGCCACCACCTACACCAGAGGTGTCGCCTTTACCAAACTTCCCTTTTCCATCTCCGGAACTCTTTGGTCAAACTCTCGTTCGTTGTCTTGAGAGAATGTCTGCCATTGGTAGGTTATGAGAAAATCTCTTTTACAATTTTGGCAGCTTTTTTAAAAACAGAGACATTATATATGGCAGAGGAAGGAGGCAGTGATGTGGTGCGGTTGGACTAACCCAAATCGTCAACGGGACAAATTTGAAAGTGGGAATTTAAGCGGTGATGTAGTTATCAAGATTTCCAGCTAAAAGGCGTTAAAACATAATAAGTTCATATTACAAAGTTCAAAAAACACATATAAATTTATCTTCTATAAACAGGTTGTTTTTAAGAGCCATCATTTACCAATCCAGATCCCTCTGTCCTGAATATTAGTAATTAAATACTCCCCTCTTTTCGTTCCAGCTTATTCAAGCCAACCATCGGATTTCATTCCACCACCGTCAGATGAAACCGCCAACAAACACCTGCCGTCGAGATCTGCTTTCAACCTACATCATTAACTTTCAACATTATATAAATATTTATACAAAAAACTATTAAAAATTTCTTCATCATATCTTTAACTTTTTATATACAACAAAATACAAGAAAGAATCATGAAAAATTGTTACTAAATTTGCAGCGATATCTTTAGTTATTCAAGAATGTTTTAACAGTAGTGGCCTTGTCAAGGACTTAAGACTCGTAGCATAAAATTGCATTAATTTGAATTTGAAGTTGAAATTGTATTGGCTAAAAATGACACATTTTTTTCCTTTTTTATTTTTGACAATTTTTTTCATATTTTTTGTATTGATTACATATGTTTATTAACCAAATGTTTTTCTAAAATCTTCTCAACTTCAAATTAAAATTCCAAAATACATCCAAATTTCTATTAATATTTATAAATTATTTGACTTTGTTTGGATATTTTCTCTTTTAGCTTTGGAATGAACGTTCAAGACCAGGTAATATTTTTTATTTTTTCGCTTTTTTATTTTTTGGGGCTTTTTTATTTTTTTCATATTTTTTTACTCAAAATTTGATAAAAACTTGTTCATTTCATTGCTATTTGAGGAGTATCTTCCAAAATTTTCCAAAATTTTCCAAAAATTCGGTAACTACTGTTTTAACATTTCTTGATTAGCGAAAGTATCATAAAAGCCATATTAATTACAAAAAATCTAAGCTGCATTTAAAAATCACGTCTTGAATGGAATAAAATGTTTAAACTTTATGAAAATATATATATATGGCAGAAAAACTATTTAATGGTAGTTCTAATGTTTGTTTTCTGAATTTTCTTCGTGAATATCGATGATACAACGGACTATTGAGAAATGATGCATTAGCGACACAACACGAGCCACGTGTTCAGTCCCTGTACAGTTAACACTGAGTCACGTACAAATCTGTTCATCTCCGAGTTGGGTCATCGAGTCGAGTCCCGCAAGCCTAATTTTTATTCCTAGGACGAATAAGGGTTTCAGGTTTTTCAGGAATTTACAAATTCGTTTGAAATCAGAGTTATGGTTTAGAAAGTGGGTTAGGGATCCAGTTTCTATGAAAATGAAGGATTGTCGTTCATAATCTGGGGTCAAAACTAGGAAGAAAGATTCAGAACATGTTTTTTGAAAAAGCGTCACATGTTTGGAATCCAGGGATTTGATTGGCCGATGCCCACGTTCGTCCTGGGAAAAACAAATACGCGTCCCGCAACTACTCCAGACCCTCGAATCAAGTGATTTGATTTGAAATTCACTGACATTTCATCTGTGGCATCTATCTTAGAAATCGGTGTTGGCGATCTTCCAATCTTAGTGATACTTCTTCTTAAAGCAGATTTCTGCAATCTCACTTATTATTTTACTCTTGTATAATTAATTAATTGACATTCCACTATGGCGACCTGTCTATTGTTGCCTTACTCTTAATTAATATAAATTAAGAACGAATTATGTCATGGCTGTGCTAAATGCAGGTTTTAACAAAGGCATGAACAGTCTGTCTACCACATCCTGTTAAGTTATTCAGTTTAACATCGTTTTGTTCATGAGTGTTGAAGTCAAGGGGGGGGGGGGGAAGGGGTTGAAAGGGGTAAGAGGGGGTGCAAGGAGTAGTGTAACCACATTTGGGGACTGTAATGGGGAGTAAACAGTTAAAGCTCCTCACCCTCAAATGTGACTTTTCCTTGCGACAAAGATCCACACTTAACCAAAGGCTCTGTTGGAGTTTGAAGGGTTGAAGGGTAAAAGCAGGGTAGGCAGGGGTATAGGTTTGGGTGGGAGGGTTCCAATGTCTTCAACAATAACAGAAGAAAATAACAAGTTTCAAGATAATGACTTCTTTACTGCTTTTATTACATACTTTTTAGCCTATCATTTTGAATACAAAACTCAATTCTCAAGTGCAAAAATGCAACATAATTTTTTTACA
>KN888780.1:21432-32011 GCA_000934455.1 Apostichopus parvimensis | reverse complement strand
ACCAGTTACATAAACTCGGCATCCTGGCATTCACAGGTTACTGATTTTGCGCAAAAGCTTTGGATGTCAAAGCTAGCACCGATACTTATATTTATATAAAACAAATGTCAAATAAGTCAGGCAATATTCGATGATGAGCTGTTGTATAGTATTAATAGTTTTTGAACTGCAGTGACCCAAAACTGAGCCAATTCTACCACAGATGTGTGTGGTGGAGATGAGCACTCAGGTAAACTTCTACACTATTTAAGGAATAACTAGAGACATGCCGTGAGATTTAAAGAAGGCGGATACCTCGCAACAAAAGCCTAATGCCAGACCACGCAGAATCGCCAACATAGTTGCGATAACTAAAGGACCTTTGGGGAATCGTCAATTAGCAAAAGAAGAGGTGCTTGTACCTAACGTTTTTGTCGATAATACAACTCATATTTCACAAGTATTGGAGAGAAAATATGTAAATGTGCTAGTAATTAGAGAAGTTGACTGAAAGACGACAAGTGATGGCAACGTATGTTATTATGTAATCACGTCTGTGTGGTAATGGGAAAGTATATCCCTTATTGCAGTTGCGTTACTAGAAAGGGGAGGGGGTACCGTTCCCCTACCGAAATGTTATGCAATGGCTTCCATATAATAATACACGCGTGGAAGTAGTGTACACAAATGTACTGAAAATGATGGAATTGATAGCACCATTTTGCATCTAAGCCCGAAACGAAATTTCTAAAAGGGGATGACAGACCACTCCCTTTGATTAAGCACCTTCCTAGTACGGACGTAAGCTAATCATGCTGTCCCTCTAGATATACTTTGAATTCGTTTACATATATATTCCGTAAGGTTAGTGTGGGTAGCATGTCCTATTAAAAAAATACCTTTGACGTAGGCCTACTGCCCTTCTCGGAGTGCGTGATATTTGTTTTATAAGGTAAACATCAATTAACAGGACTTATTGACATATTTGTTTTATACAAGAATAGTGAATATAACCAACCGTTATTAATGATTGATTCAGACAACCTGACGTGCCGTTATTATAGTCAATTAACTTAATTTTGTCCTAAACATGGACTGTTCCTTCAGCTTCTAAAGTAATCTCTTCTGTAATGGAATACAAATAGATCTCGTTTATATCAGCCAAATATTAAATTACTAATATTGTTAAGTAAATATTTTTCATGTAAATTAAAAATCTCAGAGATTGTCGTGTTTTCCTCAGTATCCAAACAGTAAGTACTTCAAAGCTTGGGCGTGCGTGTGTGTGTGTTAATGGATTCTTATTATATAATTTTCTTTCTTCAAATTTACGTTTTCTAATAAGCGTTGCGATCGATTATATATAATTCAAGACAAGGTGCATGCATTCCTTGTAGTGTATGGTGTTACTGAATGGGGAGAATGTGAATATACATATATTTAATAATACCATGATCGGGGTGTGAAGACTGGGTAAGGGTCGGCTTTAGATTAGCTGCCGTATTATGCTCCTCTATATGTAACGTCAAGTTTGATTCTTTCACTCACATTCTTCACACGTCTTCCAGCTGGTGAAGAACTCATTTAACTCGATGAAGTTTTAGGATTGAAGCCAGACATTACAATTTGAAGACTAATACAATTTTAAAACTTTAAGAACTCGTTTGATTTAAGCTTAGATATCTATGTGACTAAATATTTGGTTGGTCTCATACTGAGTATATCGTTTGATTAATCTCCGATGTTTTATAATAAACAAAGTTTATTTCTAATCGTATGTTACTTATCAAAGTAGTATGTATATTTTTTAAAGTAGAAGACAGTCATACCTTGCTTACTATAGCAACAATTTAACATAGAACAAAATGACATATCAATCATAGCTTAAGGAAGTATTATGGTTTGATCATTTCGTTATAGAAAATAAATACAGTGGGTTGTTCATCAAAGTGTTCAATATGCTAAAAATTAAGATATATTTGAGGAGATAAGTTTATTATTCCTCCCCGTATGGGATCGATTGCAAGACTTATGTATAAAACGTGTCATTTAAGAAAATGTACACTGTGCATCACGCATGCGTATTGAATAACGTAACGCGCATGTACACAACGTTTTAGGTTGCATTGTCAGGAAAAAGGCATAAAGGTTCCAGAAGAGTAAACAAAGAGTGAAAAGGGAGAAATAACCAATTTTAATTTAAATTCTAAAGGGCGATAGAATCGGTGATTCTAGACAAAAAGCATCGTTATAAATGGAACACTCGATGCGTTATCAGTAAGACTTCCGTAGCTACACCTAGCTCAGAATCTACCTGTCTGTAAGAATAACATGTGCGACATACATGTGCAAAAGTCACTTATCAGTAAATTACATCTCAGAGGAAACACAATTCTTCAGAGGCTTCTACATATATTTCATTTCATTTCAATCTAACTTTCAAGCAGGATTGGATGTTGCTGGCTTACATCATGTCCCGGGGATATCTCATTATAGCTTGCAAGTGTCTTGTGTTTTGGATTGTTCTTCAACAGTACACATCTCAAGCGAGTGAATGTAGAAGAAAAGGTGAGAACTAATTGTATACGTAGAATGAGGCATACTGCTTACTGGTTGATGTAAGTTTCATGTAACAAAAACGTTAAGAAACCAAAACATGTGTCCTATGCAAATACTGTGCTATAGAACAATGCGTTAAACGGCTAAAACACATTTTAATCATTTATAACACTTTTAGTTTGTTGTGTTCATGTACAGAATACGCTGATAATATGCAAAGAATCGTGGTGTTCTTCATGGCACTATATCATGTTGTCTATGTAATATTTTGTATTTCTCTTTACTTTTCTCGCAATCGAAGTATTTATAAGGAAAAATTGGGGACTACTTATACAGACCTTATTTCATTATAAATATGCGTCGGAATACATCATTGGATGTTTAATTTTTTTTCTGGGAGAGTTCACCTAAATCCTACTACATAGGAAACGGCTTCAATGACCCTAGTGCAGCACCCCCGACATTATAAAATATTCCATTCTTTCTATCATAAAGGACACTGCTCCTTACTTAATCAGCCTGGAAAATATTTATTCGTATCTAGTCCTATAACACAGAAGTTAAGTTTTGTACCTCAATCATTTCCTCCATCGTTGAGATTCACCCAAGTCTTTGATTTTTATCAGATCAAAGGAAGTTACAAAAATTTCTGGAAGAAAATAAAAAATCTGAAGAAAATAATGAAGTAAAATGTTGAAATGTGTACGCCCCAACTTAGCCACCGTTGCATCAAGAAAGGCAATATTCGTCTGGCGAAGATGCCCAAACTGGAGCACCACCCCCACCCTTTGATCGCCGTTCTTCCTACCCCACTGCCGTTGGAGGTCTGGTTCGCTTTTAACCTGACATAGGACAAAGTTTGAGATATACCCATACTCTTCCGACCTCAAATGGACTTGGTCGACCCTTGGTGTTAGCATCTTCTAGACTGATGATTTTTTTCTAAATGTTAAAGGTTATTTGTTAATGAAATCTCTATGATAAACACTAATTAGAATAAACATATATTACGAAAAGCAAAGAAGTACAAAACTAAGGTAAAACAAACTTCAAGAATATAAATTATAGTAAAAAGAGAAGCAGTAAGAGTAGTACAAAATTCTAATTTAATCATTTTGGGGGGGGGGGTGGGTAGGAAGTAATGTTTAAGTTGGGAAATTTGAACGCATCATATACTCCTCGACGGCTTTGCTCTGAATGTATTTAAAATTTTAAAATCAATATTGTTCGCTAACTGCGGCAACAGGATCGCTGTACATTGCATTCAGCAGTCCACATCTCTTCCGCTTTCATAAATTATCAAACGACTTTAAATTTTGCACCTTACAATATGGTTTTCTTTACGTTTTACAGACAAGATTCAGATGACAGTGATGTCCTTCAAACCACATGATTCTGAAAGTACGGAGAGTCCTCTCTCTCACTTTGCATGCTACCTTGGAGCAGGATATGAAAATGCAACCGTGGATGCAGTTAGAGCTTACATTACAAGCAGACCAAGTAATGACACCAGAGAACCAACAGTTGCATCCAATATTGTTGGACTTCCATTGAAAACAGTTGGTTATAATGTTAACTTATATCCGTCGCAGCATGGCCGAGTTGGTGTTTTTAACTGTACAGCTACAGACGACAACAGTGCTAAGACAACAATTATGACTATTTTCTTGAGATCTGATGGTAAGTTACATTTTTTAAAATATATTATGGACATTAGAAACCAAAACCTTTAAACAAGAATATAGTTTTGTAGCGTAGGCTATATCTAATTTGAATTGTAAAAAATGATAAATGGAATGATAATGTAATAATTGCATTGTTGCTACCAATTTCCTACCAATTTTTAACATAACATGAAGGAAAAGAACACGTGTTTCAGCTTACAGAGTATTGAGACATCCACTGGCTAACCCATTTATACAACTCAGATATCCTCCTGCATGCCGGTCTCAATATTTCTGCTTTCTCGCTAAACGCATAAATTTATCAACCCGCTTGATTAATCTCTACCTAAAACTATTAAGTTTATGCTAATACTAAATATTTTCGTAGGGAATATAGATCAAAAATACAAGAAATGGCTTATCGAAATTTAAGAAAACACTGCTGAATGATTTCCTGTGCTACACTTGGTGTTTACTAACATCAGGATACAAATAACCCTGGGAATGTTTCTTTACCCTTGTTTGTTTTTCACGTGGTAACACCGTGAAAAGAGCACTTCCAAGTAAACAGTATAGAGCATTTTTGATAGAATCAAATATGATTCGTCTACTGGTTAACGTAATTAAAGCACCTAATGTAACCGAAATCTCAACGCATACTCGAAACAATAAGTTCTCTTCTGTAACACGTCATAAAGTTGTACAAGGCAATTTACTTCTCCATAATTATGTTTATAATATTTGTCACAAACTTTCACCTGATGTATGATCGAGCGTTTTACTTCATTCTTTGCAAAAGAATCTCAAAATCGTTTCTTATAATCAGTTATCATTTCTAAGTTCAAGATCTGCAATCTGATTGCTCACTAGCCTGACAATTTCATTTTTCTCTCCTTTACTCTTTTTTCCGGGTTTTCTTATTTTGTTTGTCACTGTCACTAGTGTTACGTTGGGGTGCTCGCGCTCAATTAGTTCAGGGCTCCGTTATTAAATAAGTAGAATTAACAGCAGATAAAGAGAAACTCCAGACATAAATATAATTGCAGAATATAAGCTTTATTTATTCTGTGTGGCGATATTTGTTGCTGGAGTGTATTTGAACAACACTCTCTGAAGTTTGGAATCCTAGTCTTTTTCCATACTACAAAACTACAGTAGTTGAGCCATTTCAACTTCCTGTGAATGGGCAGTAACCTCTCTGTGACATAAACTCTTGGTCACAGAGTATTTTACTTATAATTACTAAGGTACGTAGGCGATAGCTATGACTAACCACATTTGCAACATGTTGTCATATGTGGTTACGCTTGAATATTCCATGGAATTAAGACAAAGGGGGCTTCTACGAATATGATGTGGGTGTAGGGTGAATAAACTCGGGAACAGGAAGTAAGTATACTCTTAAGACAAACAGGCATAGAAGCACACGTTTAAAGTAATATGATGGGGATATTACTACATACTACATTACACTCAATTATTCATTCAATTATTCATTATGACTACGTTTGTCAGTGAGTTATATACATATGAGAAATACATTGAATTTAAAAAATGGAATCCAGCAAATGGTGGTATACTGCCTCTCACAATCCACGTAATTACGTTACCGCATCTCGTGTTGTTTTCTGCATATACTTATAGCCTATGCCGTGCCGGCTGATGGACACTTTACACATACTGTTAATGCTGGAGAAAAGCATGTGATCATTCAAATGAATTGGACTGAAGCTATTAATCCCAGGTGGAGAATTAACGGTTCCTGGTTTCTCTTATATGAGAATGGAACAGTATTTAACAGGAGAGATTATGATTTCATCAGCACAAGAGCCGCCAGCAGTGATGATAACGGCCTCCTTGAGTGTCAGCAGGCTGGTCAAAGAAGCCAATTCCGTCAAGGATTGAAGAGATTGATAGTTAGAGGTAACCCTTGTACATGTTTCTCTTTTCTATGTTGTGATATACACTTAGCACCACCCATTAATTAACACGATCATTATACCAGCTGATGTAGATAATTCCTTGTAAAATAGTACTTATGCCATAGTTTATCAACTTTACTTGAGACAATTTTACACCATGTTAGCAAATATTATCACTATGGAAATTTTTTGTAGCTATGTCATAAATAATGAAACTATTGATTACGGCCAGTAGATTCAAATACTGCCCTCTATTTACGTGGTATAACGCAATACAAGTCTTCGTCGATTCATTGTGATACTAACAGTTTGCATGTAAATATTAAATTGGCAACATTATGACATGGTTTTTTTTCGTGTTTTGGTTGCTTTGTCTGAACAAATATAACCTTTAAAAATAATCGATGTCCTTAATTGCCAATCCGGAGCTAAATTCCAGATTTAATATCCTAAACCATCAACAAAACTAAACAGAAAAAGATTACCTGAGAAAGACGTTTTTTTAACATATGCATCACAGCGAATGTGAAGTAGTTGAATATTAGTGTTACGCAAATGCGCAAACATTTAGTTGTCACGATTTCGCTTAAGCATCATGAATGACAGAACTCCGGAGTTGAAAGCCTCATTTATATATTTTCACCAGTCAATCGCTTGCGATGACATGGATGTCTACAAATATGTTGATCTGCCCAATGAGCCAAGATACCTGTGTGACACATTATTCATTTCTACCTCTGTACCATCACTATGTTATATATCAGCTGCTCTCTAACTTGGTTAGGGATTGTATAAATCAAGTTTACTCCATTGAAAAATGTTAGTCTTCAGTTAAGATTTGACGATGTAACAGAAACAAAACCATAAAATAATCTTCACGATGATACACATTCGTACGTCGATATATTCAGACTCAAGCTATAATAATTGGCACAAATGACTTTTAGCTTAGTTTAATAATGTGTAATGTATTTCTCTGCTAACAGCTTGCAGCTCTGGAAAATGGGGTCCACCAGGGTGTACGGGTATATGTGACAATTGTTACAATGGAGGCATATGTGATGATCTGACAGGAAGTTGTATATGTGCTCCAGGATTTATGGGGCCAAATTGCCTAACAGGTTTGTATGGTGTGTTTTGCGTTGTCTGTTATTAATTTAACGTTTTTTGTATTCCCCAACATGTACACATGTCTCAAAAGATAGGAAAACCTGTGATTTGTGAATTTGGGAGTTCAATGATATGATGAACATCCATAAGTAAACGGACTTTACCTTGGGGATGTTTTCTCGAATAAAACCATGCAGCAAATACAATATATTAATTTTAAATTCGTTAAAGACAGATAAATAACAGTGGATAAAAAATGAACTTTATGTCACATAAATGTATTTTGATGAGTACTATTCCATATTTTGTATTCCAAAAACAAGTTAGAAAATGTGCATGAGTTTAAGAAAGCGGTATTAGTTTCCTTAACAACAGTTCCAAGAGGGTTATATTGTTACAAGATTATTTAATATGCCAAAAAGAAATGCTTTTAAGTAGAGGAAACCCAATTTTATTTCGGTTACTGGGATATGAAAAAGTGAAATTGCTTCATATTATATTAATAAGTGCTATAATTTGCTATGTGCCGAAGGACAACACAATAAACTGCTTCATGCCTTGCTTTATAGAAATATTACCATATTTTGAAGAATTGAATTATTTTTCCAGGTTGTATTCATCAGTTTCTTTTCAAAAGGAGAAAAAAAGGAAGACACAGCGGTAGTTGGTCCTATCACAGATTATTCTCTCTTATTTCTCTCTATTCTATCTTATATTGACCATATTCATAAACTTTTCTTCGGCAACGGAATATACTTTGAAGCTACGATATGGTGTGCTTCGTCAATCGAGTGAATGTTAAGTTAGTATTGTAACTAGCTTTTTGTCAGACATAGCGGAAACCAGTATTCTGATAGTTTTGGTAGTACGTGCATTAATTGTCATCGGTCGCATTGATTTTGTAATTCGTTCGTAGGATGCGGTGGTAACAAGTTCGGATATTCCTGTGAGTTCGAATGTGTAGCTGGAGGTTTAGAAGATGGTTGTCGCGGGAGACAGTTTTGTCTGATTGATCCATTCGGATGCAGATGTAATACTGGATACAAGAACCTGAGCTGTGAAGGAGGTAAGAATTAGGAAATTATGCAAGTTCAAAGTCAATTCATGTTGTCATTGAGAGAGGTAATTTTTATGTGAATTGTACAAGGAGTAGTCGATATTTATACTTTGAGATGTTTTGACAAAACCACTATGCTAAACATTCACAACATTGTTAAACAAAGATGTGTGGATTGCCATGAACAGTCGAATTACAGAAGAATGGAATGGAATGGAATTGCTGTGATCTCATGACTAGCTATCAAGTACTTTTACAATAAAGAACTACTGAATAAATGAGTGCATACAGTATAAACTAATGAGATATTGACATGGGTAGTTTATTACAGAATAAGTTGCAAGTTGGAATTATATTGACATGTGTGCACACAGGATGGTCTGTCTTAGGTTTACGTCGCTTGTCATCCTATTGAATACAAATATCGGAATTATAATTTTACAATGGTATACTTTGCAAAAACGTAACATATATAAAACATACATTAGTTTTTATAGACAAACAGCCATCATTACGGGATTACCATTATAAGAATTAAACATGTTATTGCAGTAATTTATTCTTCAAACACATTCTGAGTATGCGGTATACTTGACAGTGTCGATTTTATTGAAGATTAGGCTGTATATGTAGTGCTTCCTATCTAAAAGTGTGTGTGATGAAGTCTATATCGCAGGTTTCCAACTGAACGACAAGCCTATATCTGTGGAATGCAGCGGATAGGTACACAAGCGAACTAAAGTTCCATTCTCTAAAAGCAATGCTATGATATATATTGAAACTAATGCCTTAATTTATGTACTTTCCATTTCCACTCTTTCTATTTTGAAAGCATCTAGAATATCAGTATTACGTTAAATTGGACACATGGTATTGATCTAGACCTGGTAGTTGATTAAACGTTATGCTACGAAGTCTACAAACCAATGGACGATAACTAGTTCAACATCATTTATGTTGATCTATTTTCTCCTCAACAAATTAAACGTTATGAGACCTTCCTCATTTGAATGATAATCTAGATCAGACATGGCAAAGTAAATTGCATATTAAATATTGTTATTAATTAGGATATAATCTACATCTACATATATACACATAGTAGTAATCAATTAAAATACATTTTTATCGCAGAATGTGAAACTGGCAGATATGGTGCTGGCTGTTTACAAACGTGTCATTGTCTGGATGGATTCAACTGTAACACATTTACTGGTAAATGTGGCTCTGGAAACTGCATGACTGGATGGCGTGGAGAGAACTGCCAAAGTAATTTGTTAAACCATTCAGTTTAAAACGTGGTATCTTTATTCTTCAGTATGGTAAACTCACAGCTCATTCAACACAATTGTGTGACTAGTGATTACTCTCATGGGATTTCGTTTTCGCTAGTTTACTAACAACCAAGGTTTCTTTGTTGTATTGTTGGAAGCATTGTCTACGTGGAAATGCATTTTGAATTTTATGTTAAAATCTTTCCAAATTTGGACATAGATGGCAAATACGTTGTCGGATGAAAGACTCTCATGAGGAGAAGCATAAATTAAATTACCACTGTTGATACAAATCATGGAGTGTCAAGGCTATTAACAATGCTATAATATCATGACACGATAACGAAAAATTGTCTGTAGCAAGGACGAGTTTTTCTAGAAAAAAAAACAATTTGAACATTTATGATCAGTGTGACGGTAATTATGATATCTTACCAAAATGTAATAATCTGCATGCTAACTGCATGATAACTCATGAACTGAATTATATGATCTGTTTACTGAACAGTGTGCAAAACATTGTCGAAGACCGTTGTATTGTGTTTACATTCCTGTTACATCAAGTATCACAAGGAATCTATATAATTCACGTAAATGAAAGGCTTAGGTTTAGAGCAAATGTGAGCTGCATCATGGACACGCGTTATCCAGTTATTGAGTAAAACACGATGCCTAAAAATCATGAATTTACGTTTAATGATGTAATAAACTTTAGAACCCTGACTTACAAGTTCGATTAATAATTTATACATTAACCTATATTCAACTCAACAATTGGTATCCAATTTTCAACGTGTAGTTCCAGATGATTGCAATGTTGGGTACTATGGAGACAATTGCACAGAAAAATGCCTATGCATGAACGATGCTCCCTGCAGCAACTCAGGAATGTGTCCAGACTTAAAGTGTGCCCCTGGGGCTTATTTGAACACAAATAATTCGAAATGCTACGGTAAGTATATTATGTTTCCTTTCTTGTCATAGGTAAATGTTGTGGTGCTCGCACTCTATAGA
>KN888779.1:30176-65750 GCA_000934455.1 Apostichopus parvimensis | reverse complement strand
TTCTACCAGCGACGATCGATATTCTTTTGTTACCGGATTGGAAGGAATTAAGTAGGATGACAGCCATTGACCGTCTGACGGTAACAATGAACTTCACACTTCTAGCGGGCATGAATAGAATTAGGGAAGCCTTCCGACGGAATCTGCGCTCTGATAAACAGTTCCCTGCAATTACCCGCATTTAAATGCGGGTTTTAACAAAAGATAGAGCGCGGTTAAATGCACTGAGCGCAAAAAAAGAGCGCGGTTTACCAAGTTACTTATTGGCGGTACTGTACCTGTACTACCACCACATGCAAGTCAATAACACCTACTACGTTAATTTGTACCGCCAACTGTCATCAACACCAATTTCCACTGATTTGCACCAAAACTCAGTCACTAACATCAAACTACCTGTACTAACACCACATGCAAATCAATAACACCCCCCGCTAGGTTTAATTTGTCTGGCAGTCACATATATACCACCTTCCAGGCACTGATACAAAGTTACACGGTCCAACTGTAGTACAAACTACAAGTCATAAAACCATCTAGTCCCTTGTCTAATTAAATACATTAGACCAGCCTAACCATCAACCACCAATCCGTATCCACAGGGAAGAGATTCTCGAATTTAAACATCGAACATTCAAACATATTTCTGCCGAATATGAGCTACATAACGTCATAAACGCTCTCTCCCACACAAACACTCAGCTATTGCTAGTACTCGGCTCATAAATTTCTTTCTATGCTTCAGTTGAGATTCTCAAATTGCATGCATTGCATCAAACTGCAACTACAGTCCCTGCATAAACACCAACATAAATTTTAAAGGAAAGGAATTTCCTATTTCTGTTACAGAACGATACAGCACAGATGAACAAACTTAGAAATCATGACAATCATAGCAACAGGATTTAGAACTTGAGCAGTTTTTTTTTTTTTTTTTTTTCCCAATTAGAATTTTTTCAATTAACATTATTGACTCTGCTCAAATTGTGAGGCCAGAAACATGTAAGTAGATCTCAGAATCCTAAAAGAGGTGAATTCATATCTTATATTGGAAACATAACCGGTGGAAATGTGCTGGTAAGATATGTAGTTAACATAATGATAGCTACAGCACTGGAAATTATGTGTGTAACCTCATGGTTATAGTATGCTACTTTAATATAAATTATTTAATAAAATGGCAATATGTTAGTTTCTTGGTGATTTTTCTCATTTGTGGGACTCGATTATTCACTTCTTTGTAAAATGAATGATTTTTCTCCTACCTGATCATTAAGGTTGAAAGGGAACCTGGGTGCAGTTTCCTCAATGGGTGTGTTGATGTTTGCAGAGAGAGGCTGAAAATCACATTGTTCCGTGTAAATCTAAGGAAAAAATCATCACCACGGAAAAGTAAGGAAACATGAACTTATTACGTACTGTACATCCACACACAACGTACAAGCGTTCAAAAGAGACCAAAGGTCCCATTTTAATAAGTTATCAGCTGTGTTGTTAAAGATGTCAGCTTTATTAAAATCCAAATATTAGACAATTTGACATTTAGGATGCTTCAGAAGCACCCTAGAAAAATTTTTCTTGCAACCCTTTTCAAATTGGTACAAAGTCAAACATTGTTTTGTTTTTTATCTACCCAAAATATTTTGAGTGCACCACTAGAAAATGGTAGACTCAGATGAAAGAGGAAGCGGGAGATTTTCCAGAAGGAAACAGTAAAGGATTAAGTATGTGACAGGGCAAAGAGAGGATGAGTATGCAGCAAGAGGAAGGTGGGTAGCAGAGGAAAGAAAGTGGCAGGGAAAGTAAAGTCGCAGGAGAAAATATGTGGCAAAGGAAAGTAAGTGGCAGGGAAAAGTGAGTGTCAGGACAAAGAGAATGGGACGAGATGCAGCAAGTGATGGTGGGTAGCAGAGGAATGAAAGTGGCAGGGACAGTAAAGTGGCAGGAGAAAATATGTGGCAGAGGAAAGTTAGTGGCAGGGAAAGTGAGTGGCAGGGGAAAGAGAGTGGCAGGGAATAGTGAGTGGCAGGGGATATCATAGGAAAGTTAGTGGCAGGGAGGATAAGTGGCAGGGAACAGTAAGTGGCAGGGACAATTGAGTACTCTCAATGGTAATATGAGGGCACAAAGTGGCAGACCTCTGTTTACTTACCATTTCTTTTACTTCTTCCGCAAGAGTTACTTTTTCTTTTGAATAATATAGGTTACTTACAAGAAGAATATTGTCTGTACTACTTTGTCATTTCCTTTCTCTATTAATTCATTATATGATCCCTCTTCCTCCTCCTCCAACTGTTGGGTTTTAGTTTTAGGACATTACCAAGGGTCTGGATGATTTAAACAAGTCCAAGAAACCAATATCCCAAAACTTTGTGATCAAGGCACTTTGGATGGTAGAATGAGAAGGAGGGGCATTGACCATAGAGGGCGCAGTGTTAAAAAGGTTACCATGACATTCTAGGCACGGTAGAACGTGGGTGCTAAGGTTGTGGGGTGACAGGTAAGCAAGGAGCGAAGTAAATAACTACTCTTCTCATGTGTCCCTCATTCCCCCACCCCCCCCCACACCCCCTAGTTTCTCGTCATCTCTTTCTGGGTCATCCCTCGCTTCCTCTATCTTCCAAATCTACCGTTTGGTAAAGAGGCATTTGTGAATACAGATCAGGTTCACGCATTCAGCAGTTTATAATTCTATTTACAAATTCTGGCATCATAACTGAAGACATTCAACACTTCCCAAAATAAACATTTGGTTTCTTAAAATAAATTTCCATTTGCTTCGTTTTCAAAAGTTTCCTTCAAACAAATTTAGAAAATTTTCTGAGATTGGTAAAAAATTGGCATCTTTCAATAAATAATGTATATAAATAACCACAAGCAGTGCATCATTTAGATGGTGATATCATGTGAAGTAGGCCAAAAATACATCTAACAACAGATCTGGCTGGCTGTCATCTACGTGTGTGACATTTAATAACATCGTGTTCTTAGAATGTTCGATGAAATTTGATTCCTCTTACCCTTAAGATGTCCTGAACCTTCTTATCCTTGCTTGGTTCTGTCCTTGAAAGGGGCCTCTGAAAAGACAAGAATTTTACAAAATTGTTTTGAGAACGAAAAAAAGAAGATGAAAGAAATAGTCAAAAAAAGTCAAAAAGAAATAACGGGTTTAACACTAGGGAAATCAACGTAAACGGGTCTGCGGAAGAATTGTAATAATATAAATCAAGACTGCGTGTAGGGTGAGAAATCAAGAGAACTACATGGTCATGAATGGCTGGATCTTATAAAGTATAACTTTGATCTTACAGTTCCTTTTAAGAAAATTTAAAGAATGGGAAAGAAACAAAATGCAAAATGGCGTGAATTAAATCAGAAATGACAAAGAGCAGGGTGTTTTTTTTAAAGGAGGTTAAGGTTTACGTTTGATCTGCATTTGCAAATCTAAACTCACTTTACGTTTGATCTGCATTTGCAAATCTATTTCTTTCTATCATTCAAGTTACCCCAAAACTAAATGGTAAATCCGGAGTGAAGAGATAGTGTGCGGTGACCCCGTAGGGGAGGTCACCGAGGGCACAGTGCTAAAATTATACCAGTGGCATCTTGGTAGACTAGAAAAGTGTGTTCGTGTAGTAGGAGACAGGTAAGTATTGTCGTTCGTAAATACCAAGGTTTATATTTGTGGCCCCCATGCCCCACCCCCCTTCATTTATCTTGATAGTTTACTTTAATGTTTGTCAACAAATTCTGATTGGTATTACTGGCCGAAAGTGCCAAATGGTAGATTTCTAATTGTCTCAATGTTCCATGAAAACAAAAACCAAGAAATCTAAACAAAAGTTAAACCTTTTCCTTTTGAGCAGAATGCATACCATTTTGCAGTTTTGCAATAATACATATCACTCAATACAGGCCTCTCTTTATCCCATTCACTGTCAACTTCCATACCTTACTCCATATCTCACTTTGTACCTCTTTCCGGTACCCTTTCCCTAGGACTCTTCCCCCTATGCTTACCCCTTTCCTTCTCCCTACGCTTCTCTTATCCCCCTACCTTCCCCTATATTTCCCCTACCCCTTTCCATCCTCAGTAAGCTGTGGAATCAAATGATGAATTAATCTAATGCTTCATTTAATTATAAACCACTCCATTGGAGACTCTTGCTTCTCCTTTACTAATGATGTGAGCTGAAAAGTCTGAGCAAAGCCTCTCATGCACCCTTTTCCAATCTTAATAACAACTGTCTAACACAACAGTGACAAAAGACATCAACAGATTGGCACTGATCAACAGCTTCTTACAACATCTACCGATCGACTTGCGGCATTAGCGTAAAATATATATAGCTATATTAATTTTTGTGTGTATGCGTGTACATTCTCAAAGGGTGCTAACAGGAAATGACTCATTCCGTCAATGCGTATAAGTATCGGGCAGCTAGAACGTGCATGCGCAGTGTGCCTTAGACGCCAAGTTACAGTAATAATCTTGAAAATGGGAATCATAACTACTCCACAAATGAATATGCATTAACCTACATCTCTTAATCAAATATATATGCTGGACATGTACCAAGGTATAAAAGTGACGATTAGTGATGGGAATGGGGGACTGACCGAAAAAAATTACTACCCGGTCCAAGCCGTTACTACTCGTTCTGGAAATTCATAAAAATCACTAACATTGTTTTCCATTTTCAGTTACACTTTATTCCCAAATCTATGAAAGGGAGGAAAAAATTTCATACGTATTCTTCTGTAATTTCATCACTTGGTGATGTTAACCTCTATCTTGATTTGCTTCAATATAAAATTTGGTGAAATTGTTTGAAAAATTTGTTACTATTCCCGCCGTGAAAGTTTTGATCAACTACATTCTTTACTTTTACATGTGCACATATGTACTGTATAGCCTTTAGAAGCAATCTCTCCACACTGCGTACTTGCAACTTTCAATGCAACAAAACTTGAACTTTGTACTCTTGAGCGGCTCATATGTTGACTACCACTGTGTCAACTTTCGTGGATCGGTCCTACAAAAGTTGAATAGAATTTTTCCATACTTGAAAGAATCAAGCAACATGTGATTGGTCCATAATTACACATCGGACATCACCATTTAACACTAAGGGTTGATTGATACATGTAGTTTCAACAGATATTCCAACCAATCTATAAATAGCCAGGACTTCCTAGAAAGCTAGCCTTAGTGCACAGCAATGAAAGGACATGTTGGACAGGCCTAACGAAAGTATGATATCACAGTGCCATATTAGTGCCGTATTAGTGCTGTAACTCTCTTGTAAGAAAGTTTTGGTTTGTAAAATATGCTGTCAATTGTGTCCCATTGCTTAAGTTTAGCAATTTTATGCAACATAAGCCAACAAATGCTTTAAGGAGTTCTTCAATCACGTAGTCCACATTTTCACAAGTAATTCGTTCAATGGGACATTGCACTGTTAGGCTTGAGAGGCTGTAGAGTTGCATACTTGCAGGTTACAAAACTGTTTCATCGATCACTGAAAAACATCATTGAGGGAAAAACATTGCATGTGTTGATTTTAAAAATTAATTTTATATCTAAAGTAGTAAATATTTAAATATGCAGCCTGCTATGTTAATCAGTTAACCTGTTGTTTACAGTCTTACCATATGTATGTGACTGAAGGGCTGCAGAGCCCATATACGTAGTAACATTAGGCTTATGTATGCCCCTAGGCTATAGTATAGGCTGAGTTGTGTTTAAGTTGAATGCGTTATGAACAGGTACCTGGGGCACCGACCCAAATTAACAAACGGGTACCAGGGAGAAAATTTATGGAACACTCCAGGCACTAGTGATGATAATGTACTTCAGTAGCACAACATAGCCACAGTAATACCGGGGTAGTTTTAGTCGCTTCAAGTGTTAAAAGCTGATCGCTGACGATCGCTGACGATCGCTGACGATCGCTGACGATGGCTAACGATCGCTGACAATCGCTGACGATGAATTTAGAGCAGTTGTTAGGATACCATGTTCATCACGCAGGACACGCTGTGATGTCTGTATCTGTTGTGGACCTGCTGTATCCTGCAGTTCAAATGAATCACAATCATGTATGGGGGAGGGTAGGGCCAGAGGAGAAATAGACAGACAGATACTCATGTGTTAGATATTCAGCTTCAGAGTAACACACTTGGTTACAAATTCTCCTTGAGCAAAGAGCCACATTATCAGCTCAACATTATATTCTTTGGACGTCTCAAGTCAGTATATATGTTAGTGGCTTAGTGCAATATGGTCAAGAGTGGGAGGCGAGTAGCAGCAGTAAACAATTGTCAGGTGTGCTCTAAACTTTGGACTATTCTTTGGTAATAAGTCTTTGTCCTTCTTAGGGAATTCAATTCCCGATTGCTTTGGTTAGACTCTACAAGAAAAAC
The DNA here is from genome assembly GCA_000934455.1 of Apostichopus parvimensis. NCBI lineage: Eukaryota > Metazoa > Echinodermata > Holothuroidea > Aspidochirotida > Stichopodidae > Apostichopus > Apostichopus parvimensis. The sequence goes on along the minus strand of KN888779.1, from coordinate 59,324 downwards.
ACAAAGGAGTGGAATTCAAGTGTATGACAATTTAGAGGGCTCAACCATCCATGCAATCTTAGTTGTTCATTAGGCACAGGGGTGCAAGTGAATTTATGTGCCTTACACTAGGTATTTCTTTGTTAGTAAATTCTGTCTATCAGAGGGGAAGGGAGACTAAGGTCTCCCCCCCTTGATTTTATTCTGCATGGGATAAAATTAGCCCCCTGACCCCCTGGAAGTATACATAGTTGTGCAGGCCTGCCTGCAGTTTTACTACTCACCATTATGTGTCCCTGGTGTTGGGCAAGTCTTGCGGCATTTGCAAGTTCTTCCTCCGTAACTCCATCCACCATGTCAACATCGATACCAAATGACGGACCGTTAGTAGTGTTCTGTTGTTGGTGGGGATGGTGGTGATTATGATGATTCAAGTCCACTTTGAGTCCCGAATTGTTCTGAGGCTTAGCGGGTAACTTATTATCCGACGTGAAAGGTGACAGTGTAGGCATTGGCTGTGACAGGTCTGCTGCTTTAGCGCAGTTTTCTAATTTATTAAGTTTATTTCGTGCCTTCTTTGAGTCTGTATGATTGTCAGGTTTTGGCATATCTGATGGTGGAGGCCTTGTCCTTTGGGAAGACCCTTTGCTACCTTTGGAGCCAGATTTTGATGACAGTTGCTTGGATGGTTTCCTCTTCTCTTGCGAGTTTCCTGGTTTCGATGGATCCCCCGATGATCCCGACTTTGAGCCAGTACTACCCTTGTTGGAATGGTTACTCTTTCTTTTCGAGGATACTTGGTGGCTTCCATTGTGTTGGGCTTGCAAATCAGCTATTAAAGCGGGATTCATTTTGAAAATGTCTTGCGCTGGAAACGGCTCTACCGGTGTCTGTGGTTGTTTTGGAATCCCTATCAACGTTGACAACTGAGACGTACTCACAATCTGGAAAGGACCTAGAGTTTGTTGAACTGAATGGCTCAAGTGATCAGAGGCCTAGAAGAGAAACATAAAAAACAAAGAAACAATTACTCAACAGGTAAAGAGATATATAAAATATTCCATTCTCAAAGAAAGCTTTTAATGCTATAGTGACCAATGAGGGTTGTAGGTGTCACCCCTGGTGAAGCCTGGGTAATATTCACTCATATTGTCTGGATTACCACTCAACCTAATGAAGGGGGTTTATGTGGTTACACACAGTAGACTGCTCGGAAATGATGATACTAGGCTTTTAACCATTTAGTCCAATTAATTTTTTTTTTTTTAAATGTTAGCTCGTATTTCCTTTTTCATTTGCAGACCTGATGTTTGAGGTCTAATTCCAATTATTTATGCCACCAACTAGCAAAACTAAAGTGCCTGATTACAGCCGGTATAATTTCATATACCTTAATGTACATGACAGAACACAGCTCAAGCAGCGGTTGTAGGATCATCATCAATGACTGCTTTAACTGTCTAAGCAATCCATCCAAACCTTACCAAATCCAATATTTCTTAAACCTCATTAAACAGAATAAAATGGGATAAAATGAACATGAACGTTTGATCTGTTAGCTTTCTATCGGTATAATTTCTGAGGAAGTTAAAGCAGAGTTTGTCTGAATGAACCCTAGGAGTTTGTCAATGAGGATACCTCCTAAAATCTTCAAAACGCATTAACTCTCAGAAAGAGCTTAGTAAGATTAGAATGAAAATTTCATCAAGATTTGCCTCTGAACCATCCTCTCAATGATACAGGTAAAGGTAAAATCCACAACAAGGCTGTGTGAAAGGGTTGATGACAAGTTTGGTTCGGAAAATGATCAATTCTGCAATTCTAGGAAGTTATATTCACCAGTTGTTTGGAAATTCTTATCTCCCAAATATTCATGCAAAAAACACAACAAACCAACATACAAAAACATGTTGACAGTTGTCATAGTTATCATTGTAAGGTATGCTGAACACAATAGAACCATGAACCATACCCTTCTAGGTATTCTATTTCTGTGGTAAATTCCAACCACCAATAATGGGTTTTCTTACAATCTGAAAAATTTTGTCTGGCTTATTGCAGACTCTGGTATACAAAGAATTCATAGAAGTGCAGCCAACCATATACATACAGTAGTTCACTAACCTGTTGTTAATAATCATTCAAATTTAGGTTAATCAAATCCTAATGAGAAAATCCTATGAAAAGGTTCCAAAACATACCAGTAATTCTTATGAAATGTATGATAACGGCGAGGTTCCCCAGAGACTTAAATATTCAAGAAAATACATATAAAATATTCCAGAGATGCACATCACAATGCAACTGTATCAAAGGAGACCCCAGACTCACTGGTATGGCTATTGACGAATACCATTACTTACCTGTCTCCTTGATATATGCACCCCAATCTACCCTATCAAATTAAACTGATACCATTCTTGCACTGTGCCTCAATGGCCCCTTTAAGGTCGGTCACTACCCTCCTCCTTCCTTGTAGTACTAAACTTTCAGAATGGTAGATTTGGAAGAGGAAGTGGGAATATCTTCTGAAATGGGTCGTTAGGCCTTGCGATGCCATTATGTCACACACAGACAAACAGACCCACACATACACACATCCCATTCCCCATATATAGATTTGCTTTACCTTACGAAAAGGTACAGTGATCAAAAATAAATGTTGCGTAGCTTTTTTTACGATTTCTCTGAGTGGTATCTCTTCCTCTGTAACAAATTTTACTTTTGATGCTACACATTGTTGCTTACTTATGCACTACTCTCGACAAAGTTACGGTTATTGTAGCGTCTATCAAAATTTACTACCTTGATAATGAGAAAATATTACAGAACCTGGATTATTTTGAAACCAACATGAATCCAACAGGAGATGCCTCCTATTTCCACTTATTTTTTTTTTTTTGGTCATTTCCTATCTGAGCTTTATTTCGACAACTACAAACACACAAAACCTCAACTTCAAACTCTGATGACAGAAATTCCAAAGCCTTTTTTTATTCAAACTGCTTTGCTTGATGACACAAATTTTCACCATCATTTTGAAGACCCTCCGGTGGCAGATGTTACAACTTATGGCTTAGAGAACGAGGTCTAAAGAGAAATTTGTATATGAATACGGGTTCTTTGTTGCAAACTGGTGTTATCTTTGGTAATGTTTAAAGTATTAAGTTAAGTTCAAATCTTTCCCCTTTCTTTCTTCCAAATGTTTTGGCAAACCTCCATAATTTGTTGACGACCCTATTACAAGGGTCTCGATCCCACTTTGAATACCAGGGTTTTAACCAATGACAAAAGGTTACCGGATTAGGAAGATAGGAAATTGCATACCTCTATTGGACATGGGTTAGATAAGGTTTTACACAAATCATTGTGGATATTAACAACCTATTAACTAAACATCCCAATGGATCCCAACTGCAAATTATTATTTTTTGGGAGCATGGTATGTGCATGAATGTAAGAAAAACTTGGCCCTACTGATATAATGTTTTGTTTTTGAAAAGGTAGCAAAAGAAAGTCTTACACAGAGTGCTGCACATGTGTGAAAATCTTAAAAATCATGTATCGAACAAATGCAGTAGAAGAATTCAACATTAGGCTTATGAAGTCACAGGACAAACAAATTTGCAATTGTCATAAAAGTGAGCAAATAATTTAGGATATTGTAATTGAAAATATTTTCAAAACTGCACCTGCTTTTACACTATTTTGTAGATATAGATATGTTGCTATGAAGGCTGGGTAACCTAAGTCAATATGTACATTTAGTTCTATGTTTATCTTTGTGAGTTTAAAAACAACAAATTTTGGTAAATAACTATATATAGTAACAGGACACTGAAGGTACAAGTCCATTCCGTAATAATTCTATTAACTGTTTCGATGCAAAACAAGGTGGGAACATGATGCTAAGTTGGTACAATAAGTAGTTCGCTTAAAAAATCTGTGTTGTGTTGTGTTTTGGGATGTCCTTTATTCTTTCATAGGTCTGATATCAGGAATCATCACAGACAGTAAATACATCAATTCATGATGACATTCCGAATGAGCATACTGAAAAGAGCATCGTTGAATGCCTTTGAAATAAATTCTTCATTTGGAGGAAGGGTAAAAGGGGAACGGGGAACGGGGAACGGGGAACAGGGAAGGGGGAAGGGAGAAGTGGGAAGGGCTTCATGGTGTGATAAATGCAGTAAGTTTGATTTTGAAGAGATCGGTCCAGTCACTTGAATCAATGAATATGAAACTTGATGTTTACCTGCAGGCTACAGGGACAGTCGATAATAACTTGTGGAGCCAAAACCAAACCATCGCTTCAACTGTTACTGATTGATGCTGTACCGATTGACGTACTGTACACTCTTGTGTTTTCCCCAATTGATACATGTTTAATATCAACTAATTGGATTGTATTGTTGGGTTTTACTAAACTTTACTAGCAACTCATAGATCAGGGATGGATTATACACATTGCTGAAATCGTATATAATATTGACTAAAACTAAATAACAATTTACTTTTGTGATTATAGCATAGCCTTCAACTACACCTTGACAGTGCAGGACTATCAAATACTACGTCACTTAAATTTCCAATGTCCAGATGGTTCACAATGTGTACTGAAATCCAATGGTAGCTCCCTGAAGCTCACATAGTTACACCTTGACAATGCAGGACTACCAAATACTACATCACTTAAATTTTAAACAGCTGGTTCACAATGTGTACTCAAATCCAATGGTAGCTCCCTGAAGCTCAACATACTAACACCTTGAAATTGCAGGACTTCAAAATACTATGTCACTTAAATTTCAAACAGCTGGTTCACAATGTGTACTCAAATCCAAAAGTAGCTCCCTGAAGCTCACATACATCCACTGAATGCAAATCAAGTGCTTCTACTGTACCAAACAAGCAATCAAACATACTGTACCTACTGTACCAAACAAGGAATCAAACATACCTACTGTACCAAACAAGGAATCAAACATACCTACTGTACCAAACAAGGAATCAAACATACCAAGAGCTTTGCTGTAATATCCGCCAACAAATGCACTGAAAATATTGTTTGTAATTATAGACAAATCTCTACTTTGAAAGTACGGTATTGTTCAGTTCCTCAAGGCCAACTTACTTTTAAACATTTCTTAAAAGACAATAATTTAAGGAAAAACATTGCAAAGCAACTTCTGTTCCAACGGATCTGATAGAAGGAGAATTCAAATCTATTCAGAATCCCACTCTTTTCCTAATCGATAATTCTTGCTGCCGCTGCTATGGTTAACAATTTGCTGTTTTTTTTTTTTTTACGTGTGTGAATTTCTTACCTCCATCACCTCAAACTGCTCACAGTCGATACAGGTACATTGCCATCTTTTGTTACAGCCATCATCACCATCCTCCGATGACGACGACGATGGTGATGACGATAATGGCGGAAGTGGACCTTCCTCCCAGTTTGAGTGAAGGATTTTCCTCCAAAATGAATCAAATTCGTTCATCCTTTTAATGCCTTCATTTATTCAAGATGGCGAAACCATTACGAGAAACCTATCTAATAACGCAATTGCAGCGTATTTCCTTCTCCACGCATTTCCGCCTCTCTTGGCTACGTCTTGTACAGTCAGGAAACGGACTCAAAATGGAAATGTATTGAAGGTATTAGGTATATAGAAATTTGAGCATCTTTCGAATTGTTTATACAAACAACAAACTCTCTCTTTATAGTTCAGGCTAAGAATATGTGTGTGTCCGGTCCTGCGTTGCTAAAATTAGCATAACCTTTTAATAAGTATCTCAATATGTATCACTTTATATAGTTTGACCGGTCCAAGTAAGATAAATGATTGGTATTATTTTATCAGTAACAACTGGTCTCTCCTTCATATTGCTCTCTCTGTCCACTGTACTTGGAGAATATTCCAAAGCAAAATCTTCCCTTTAAATAATATGATCTATGGTTGTTGGATGCTATTTATGTTTACACAATCATGTTTTGTTTGGGGATTTGGAATATATCCAACAATTCACCATAGAGAAATATTATGGGATAGCATTTTCTTTTCAAAGATGATTGAGTTTGTTTTGGCTAATACAGACAGACCTTTTATATTGAGAATCTGTTGATATGGATCATACAAAAATGGCACACTAATGTACATATCCTTGATGCATACAATTTTTGTTAAGTATGACCCCTTTTTGTTAAAGTCTCATTAAAAGATTTATTGCATATCAAGCAGTTTTAAATTTTACAGGTCTTGCTGTCCTAACCTGCTGCATGCAATGAGAATGATTTCCATCGATATATGATTATCAGTTATAGTTATGCCCTAGATAGCACCAGCAGATGGGAAGTTCCCCTAGCTTAAGACTGTGGATGGAGCATTCTCATGCAGTTTCATGAAATCTTACAATACTGTAACACTACTCCAGCAATGTCGCAGCTCAGTTGACTGAACTGCAAAGAAACTTTTAGGTACAGCCCTAAGTCTTGCATGCCACAGACACAATTTTTCAAAAATAGCACACGCAAGAAGAATTAAACAAAAGATTTTTGAAGGACATAATTATTATTAGGATAACCTATCAAAGTGAGTTCAGTTTTCAATTTCATTTCAATTTCCAAATTTCTTTCATTCCTTAGAAATGTTAGAAATGCTGACAAACTTTGACTACTAATGCCCATCTATCCTGCCCCATCTCCCCTGCCTCATCTCTCCTGCCTCATCTCCCCTACCCCATCTCCACTCCCTCATCTCCCCTATCCCATCTCCACTCCCCCTGACGCTTTCAGTGTTATGGCTTATGGGAATATGCTAATTTACTTCAGAAAACAATTGAATTTCTCACTGCATTATAACCAACCTGACAGCATAAAGGATACCATCAATATTCATCAAGTCACCCGACATCATTGCTTCAATGACAACATTGTTCTACATTCGTAAGCATACATTAAATGACTGTTTAAGCACAAGTCCCTGTCACTTTCATTTATCTCATCACCCTACATGTAATTAGTATAGGGAGATACAGAAGTATGTGTCACCAACTCCTCCTAGACCATAACTTAGTAAGTTCAATGAAGTTCAAACTTCGTGGGTAGGTGACTGACTATGTAAACTTGTGTCTGCGTGACTGATGACATCATTGGTCTAAGGTCAGAGGTCAAAAATCCTCATACTTGGTGTTTAATCATTTCTCCTTGTCAACATGTAGGACAAAGTCATTAAACCACACTATAACATAGAATGATGAGACAAATTTTCAAATTGTAACGATTTTGGTGTGTAGGGTCGAGGACAAAGGTCAATCGAGGTCAATTTGGCCTAAAAAATAAGTCCAATCAAGTTCAAACTAACTGTGTATACAAATGACAGACTATTTAGCAAAATTAGGATGCTACTTGAGTAAAGTCTGGAGGAGATGAGCTCTGCAATTCCATGGATTACCCTCTTGTTTTACTTATAACAAGGTGCTTGTACTATGCCTAATTTAATTAGAAAGTGTCCAACCATAAAAGAAATTTAATAAGTGCCCAAAAATAACCTGCCTGAAAATGGGCAGAAGAATCCAAGATCTCATACACTGTAACTGTACAAATGTCGAGGCAACGAACTAAATTATTAAACCATAGATGTAATGTTATCCCTGATGCACTGTGCATGGATGACCTAGATCCGACCAAAGTACTAACAGCATTGACCTCATCAGCACCTTCCAATCATCCACAATATCCAGCAGTATCGTAGACGGGACTGAAAGAATTATACCCCAAACAACTCCCCTCTAAACTTACACTTAAGTTAAGAGACCTTACCTGTCTCTTATTGAGTTACATGCACTTTTGTCTGCTCTGCTCTTAGAGACAGGAGAGCACTAAATAATTGTCTCCTCACTTCAAGAAACTCTCTCAAGTGCATAAAACAAGGATTCATGGAGATAAAGCAGAGAAATTAAAGACTTCACAATGATGAAGAAAGCAATGCTTTAGTTCTATTAAATAAATCATGGTCAGTACAGCGTGACAGCAATTAAAAATTAACAAATTGATGAACTTACACTTTCCTATTGAGCTACGTATCCGTTCAAATGCACTTTCAGCGTATCTACCACTACTTTACAGTTAATTAGAATCAGCCCATGAACTCAACTTGGTTTCTGTATCTACTGATTCGCACTATGTTTTGATCCACGGAGACAAAAGCAGAGAAAGCAAAGACTTCACAATGATGAAGAAAGCAATGCTTTAGTTCTATTAAATAGACCATGGTCATTGCAGTATCACGATGACAGCAATTAAAAATTAACAAATTAATGGAACTATCACTTTCCTGTTGAGCTACGTACAGTATGCAATCAAATGCACTTTCAGCATTACTATCACCACTGTACAGTAATAAGAATCATCCCGTGAACTCAACTTGGTTTCACGGACTAAGTTTTTATTTAAATTACGCTATGTGCTTTAAAAGATCTTTCACAGCTCACTAAACATTTTATTCCTGAGGATTCTCTGTTAAAAGACTCACTGCCACTGGTTTGAAACTAGATATGAAGTCATCATTGTTTAATTTATGCAAGTAAACAAGGAAGCTTTAATATAGGACACTTCATGCCAGAGTCTAGGGTCGATTAAGGGACACCTTTAAATACAAAATCAACGGTGGTTATTTCCCTTCCTGGAGAAGATGACCAACCTCATTCATATTAACTTGCAAATTAGATAAAAGTACTAGCAAATTTAACAGTTCTTGTATCTTGTATGATTGAAAATAATCACAAACCAAAAAAGATACCATTTCTGCAGCAGATTGCACATCTCTCTAACCTGGAAATAGTCACCAAACGTATTTCAATTAAAGGAAAATCAAATACTAGGAGAATTTGTTTCTTTGTTGCTTGGGTAGTCCCCAAGTTGCATTGAAAGCTCTATTAGTGTACTTATGACTGCACACAATGAAAGATCCTAATGACTCATTCCAAGGCTACCATTCAATGTCTCTACGGAAAGAGATTTCCCTCGGCATTGTCATTGTCACAATCCGTTTTCACGTATAACGGTAGTCTTGCTTCACTTTGTATGGATCTAACAACAAGACATGAGGCGTTCTCACAAACTTCAGACCATTCATTAATGGATCGAAGAATAATCTGCCAATTGAAACGGACCTACTAGATGTATGTCCTACTTTCTGGATGCAGTGGGGTTGTTTTGGGGTTGTTTTTTTTGGGGGGGGAGGGATTTGAGAATGATAAACAAGGGTGTCTATGTGGCACACTTCAAAATATCACATCTTAATACTTTTTGAAGTGTTCTTCACACTCGTCCAGATTTAAATGTTGTGTGATAAAGTAACAATAGCAACTTGGAATTTAAACCTGACATGTAATGTAACATTAGGTAATGGCTGATAGGTGAGAATACAACAAATTGGACAAGATTTAACACCTTCAAAATATTGCTTCAAAATCGAGTATATATCTGTCTGACTTCACCTACTAAAACCCACGGAGGGTTGACACAAGGTAATCCTCAAAATTTACTGGTCTGGGGATTTATGAGTGACGATGCTTACCTGCCTCCAAGTCTACATCTGCACTTTCCTATCTACCGAAAATTACGGGTGCTTCTACACTAGCTCCGGATCAGATCTTGATGTCAGGATCTGATCTGATCCGGACGTCGAGATCAATTTTGCAATGTAAATACTCCCGCATGAACAGTGACCCGAGATGTCCGGTGACCGCATTGTATCACATGCATTCTCGCGTGAAATTCCAGTCCTGTATCATGCAAGTGCTAATTCCTAGTAGATTAAGTGCGTGTGGGCCAGAAGTAGCGTAGTATTGTCACCCTGACGCTATGCAACCATGACAACCCAAAATTTTGAGTATACGTTCTACACGATCCGCAGCTGCGAACGACACGTATCTGATTTTATCACCAACATCCGGTGAAAAAGCGGGGGAGGATCAGAGTACGACTCAAGTGTAAATACGTCTGGATCAATGCATAGTTTACCCCATGGAGAGATGATCAGGGGATCTGATGCAGATCTAGTTTAGAAGCACCCTAAATGACTGGAACAGTTTAGCACTGCACCCTCACTTCTAGGGGACCACCCACTTTCTCTTCCTTACAAATTTTCTACTTCAGTTTACCAATTTCAAGTAAGATTTAATGATTAAGGGATAATTAAAATTACATCATCACCCAGATGGGACAATTATTTATGTTCTGGACTTTCATTTCCTGTTTGAAGCACTTGAAATGACAGCACAGAGCAGTAGGAATATCAGGTTTCTATCAGATAAAAGGTACGGAACTGTTTGTACTGTCAGTACGAGTGGGTTGAAGCATCATATGGGAACACAGTATAGAGTGGTATTAGCATGAAAACTTGTCCCAACTGGCTGGATGGATGATAAGCATCATCGGCCAGTTGAATATGAATAGAACTTGGACAATTGTGAATTGAACTTCTTTCAATGCACAGGTCAGCGTGCACTTGCATAGTGTCAGTATACTGTACATGAGTTACTGTATATCACAAATGTGTTTGACCAAAGGCTGTGTGAATGACAGATGAAACGACGAATTGCAATCATTTGACAAACGGGCACCGATGATCGAGCAGCCGCCGATGCGCCACCTTTAAACGAGACCAGGGTGTCTCCACTGTAACATTGATGAGTTGATTTAGACATTAACTTTACGATGAACTAACAGATTAAGAGCAGGAAGAAGAATATTACTACCAAACAGCACAATAAACAAAAGTCCTTGGCTTCCTCAATTATCGTACTCATTCATGTTAAACATACCTCTTGAACTCGAACTGGGACTCCAAAGAGAGGAGCAGTTGCCTGTGGCTGTGACTGAGTTTCATTTTTGACACGAGAAAGACGTTCACGTTCCCTTGCAGCCATAATTCTAGACGTGATGAGAGAGAAAGAGAGAGAGTAGAGAGAAATATTGCGACATTAAGATGGTAACATTAAAATAGACATTTTTGCTTCAAATTCACTTAAAGATTTACAATAGATACATGCTAGAATAAGAATGCAGTAGTTGTGTGAAGACAGGTAAGTGAGGAAGAAAAGAATGTCAGACTCTCAAGGTATTTGAAAACCTTTTTTTGGTAATAGAAACATTATGAGAGGTAAATTGATATACTGCACTGCCAATTGCTCATAAATCACTACACTAACCCAAAATACAAATTATTTTTCAAAATCAGATCCCAATTAACAAACTATTAAATTCATACTTCTCAACGACAACCTTTCCATGAATTGATTTGCTATTGAGTAAGTCATAAATTGAATTTGATTCGGTCTAATAACATAAATTTGTCGCCAAGACATTTTCAATATCAATATGAATGACGTGCAAAGCAAATTGGAAGACTTCCAATTTTTCAACCTTTACTTCATTATTTCGCATTTATGTGACTTGATTAGTCTAGATTAACGTAAATACATAAAGCATCCTGGTGATATTTGCATGACACTCAAAACTTGAATTTTTGATACATGGATTTTTAACAATTGTCAAAGTTTGTAGCAGAAGTGGAACTTGAAGCAAACAGGTGTAATGTCTTCATTGCATGCTGACAGCAACAAGTTTTGTCTCTCTTTTATACACTTTTGGTACAAAACATGTCAACTTCAAATGTTGATATCTTAGAAACCATACATAGGAACTGAATGCAAATTTTCACCATGATGCTAAGAGTATGTAGCTTATCTTACAGTAGTCCAAAGTTGCACAGCACAACCATACTGTACTAACTAGAAAGTGAGTAGAAACCCAACAGGCTTAGTGATTACTTGCCACATTTTTGATGAAAACATCTAGAATAACACTGTACATAACACTGCACATGCATGTTGACCATTTGATGTGCACATTATAAAGTGAAAGCACACATCGAATAAGAAATTCATCCAGGAATTACTTTTTTGAGTTATCATGTTTATAACCTCTTCAGACTATAACCTTAGTCAACTTCAAATACCTGAACTTTGCCAAACAACAACATTCTTATACTCATTAAAGTGAATATACATACCACTACGGTATGAAGTTCACTCCAGCGCTACCTTAAAATGGAATTTAAAAAGTTTTCAGACTTTGACCTTTCATGACCTTTGATCTGCACAAGAACCATAAGGTTCTTGTGCTCACTTTAGGGTACCAGCATACTATGCAGAAGAGTCAACTATGTACTTTTTGAGTAATGCTGTTTACAAACCAAGGCATAACACACAAACACACACTATTGTGTAGATTCACTTTGCCTTCAGCAAGATCTAATATTGCCACCCAGTGGAGCACAGGCAGACTACAGTAGTCTTGTGGCACAAATGGATGAATAGACCACTTCAAAACAAAGACCCTTCAAGCATTAATTGCGAAAGTACATTATATCAAGTGTCTAGGTAGGTACAATGGATAGATGGGATACACAAGGCCAACCCTGTGTAACAATTATCAAAGTTGCTTTTTATTCTTATAATTGAAGATTATCAGTTTCAAGTATCTAGAAATGTTAGGGTCATAACAAAATCTGCTAACTGTGAAAAAGCTAGATTGTTATGGTGGTTCAATGACAATTTTAATTTGTCTTTCACAAATTTTTAAGTATATCTACACCTCAGTTTACATCAGATGATGCAGGGAAACTCTTAAAGAGGGGATGTAAAGATTCAGTCTTTGCTATTAACATAAAAGATGTGGCTATCATGTGGCTATCTGCACTGGTTACAGTACAAACAAAATATATACAGTAGAAGAGCTAGGTAATCGTTGAGGATACGGTGACAGTATTTTATACATTAAAGGCATTGAAGACTCCCCCCAAACCGCATGCTGCCCTCTGAAAAAGTTAACTCTCCGTTGCTTGCAAGTGAAGTTTTTTTTCTTGTCGCTACAAAATGCAGACAGTAATGAAACGTGATACCGTGTTATCTTTTATCTGGACCTGAGATGTCCATCGCTGCTATGTACACTGTGTTGTGGGTATTGACCGTAGCTGCTTGTATTGACTGTACACTAGTGTCTAATTACCGAAGGTAGCAAACTGTGTGTGTATTTTCTGGGATCGATGGTAGTGTCTAACACTTCTGTTACACCTCATTCTAAACTAGGTCAGATTACCGGCATCGGAAGTTTTTTTTGTGCTTTGTGTCTTCACTCCCTTTAATCAGTAAATTCAGAGTGAATAGGTGGGGATTTCCCTTCATACATGGTTTCTGTTTCATTTGTATATTTAGCTTTACCAGCTAGTGTTTCAATCCACTTCCACAGTATACATATACATATGCATCATCAATAATGGATAATTTCCCCAAAACTAAACCAACAGACACTACAGTACATAAAGTAGTTAAAATATCTGCACTTTGAGTCAGTGGGAAGGAAAGAGGGATATAGGGCACAAGGAACAAGTGTCAATTTCTTGAAACGGTGGGAATTTCCTGGCAACAGTTTCTCGCTCAGCTACTGATGGTTCGATAATTACAGACGGCCTGTTCTTTAAAGCAGAAGTCGGCAGTTTGTTACAATCTTGCAGCGATATTACCGAATGCATGGAATGCAGATCTCCAAAGACACTGTACATGCAATTGGCCAAACTAACACACCCATTGGCCTCCCTGTTTTTCCAACATGGTTAGCATGCCGATCAAAACTATAGATGCAATTTGCAAAACTAACATACCCATAGGCCTACCTGTTTTCCAACATGCGTAGAATGGCGATCAAAACTATAGATGCAATTGGTCTAACTAACACAACCATACTTGATTTTATCACTGTTTGCATAGGAAGCTAATTCAAATTAATGCATTGACCACACTAACACACTCCCACTTGTTTTTGTTTTTTTTCAGAGATTGCTAATTAGCTAGTAAATAACTGTTTCCATTGGATTCTGACAAACATGACCACCTACTGTACCTGTACACAAGTTTGCTGCAGTCATACTATGTACATATAAGCTGAAACATGAAACACACTTTCAGTTTCAATTTTTCAAGTTTACTACTACAGTAAGTTACAGTTTACTTATAAGTTAATTACTACATTGTTTTGTAATCACTTTTACATGGGATTATGACATGGAAAAATCTTCCCCTTTTTTTGATGAAATATGCCACTTTAACAAACCAACAGCATTAATGAACAATAGATCATCAGGCCCATTTAACAAAACAAAACAAATTATTTCTCTTGGATGTGCAACCCTGAGGAGCATTTCTCATGAAAGGGATGCAAATTGGCCAATAGAAGGAGGCGGTTGTGATCTTTACCTACTTGTTTACCATGTACATTAAGTTTTAATAGACATCCATCACGGGAATGCACATTAACAAAGGGTACAAACTAATGTTGAAACAGCTGCTGTAGCGTCAAAAGATATTACATGATTGATGACATTAGTCCTAGCCATATCATTTAGAAAGTATGAACCTAGGCTTTAGGCAGCCTAAGGCTTGTAATGAGGTTTTCACTTCATAGAGAAAATTTTGTGGTAAAACATGAAGACTGTTAAGTGACTGTTTCAATGATCTGATTGGAAAAATGTTTACAAAACAAATTCATCTGAGATCGGTCAGAATAACCTGAGCTATACATTTTGACAATTAATTTTCAATACCCTGTCTTCCCCCCCCCCCCCCAGTTGACGATTAACACCTACCTCCCATCTCCTCCCAAACAGAATTTATAGAACAGAAGATATTCCCATCCCTTCATAGGCCATTTCTAACACCCAAAACATTTAGCAGGCATAAACATGGCTAGAACTGGCAACATTCCAACCCTATTTTTATAAAGGCTATATCCTCCCAAATTAATTCCCAACCAAATTTGACAAATGAGCATCTCAGCGGGATAACTTGCTCTGACGGAGACAGAGAAGCTAGAGTAGAAATCTGACCAGGCCTGACCATATTTGGTATTTCTAGCATATTGTCAGTCAATACAGATGACATTTACCTACCCCAAAACGTACCGGTTTGGGTGTTTACGAATGACGAAGTGGGTCATTGGGTGTGTGGAGCGAGGATGTCACCAATTGTTGCATGCTAGGCAGACTGGAGTGCATATGTAGAGGAGACAGGTAAGAGAAGAATGAAGTACATGGGAGTGTATACAATCTAAGAAATATGGACACAGTTGCAGTTGTGGGAGCATAATAGCCTTTTTTCTTTTCCCCCACCCTCTTTTTGTTGACAGTTTCTGATCACCCTGTTTGCTGTTCTTCCAAGTCTGATTACTGCAGGCGAGCTCTAAAATTATGACTCAATTGTAAAGATTTTCGACCGATTCGGCCGGAAATATTTTGGGTTCTAAATTTTTTTGAAACCATTTTCGATGTAATGAAGTTTGTTTGTAGTAAGTAATACTACTACACATGTTCATGCTTGAACTGCAATCTGGTCACACTACATAGCACTTTGATATTTATGAAAGCAGTTAATTTATGTCATTTTGTAAGAAACATTCTTCCTCACCCCTTAATAATCTTGTCAACAAATACAGAGCTCTCTCCAGTCTGAAATGAGATACGTACACCGAAGGTGATGATAGTGAACAGAGACGAAAATGAGGAATGGATAATGTTCCGTAGTATCTATGAACTCTTATTTCATAAAACTTTTGTCTGTCAATTGTCTTTTCTTATTATTACATTGGTATATACCCTGGTTGTCAATTTTCCTCCTAATGTCACATTAACATAGATTGGTTCAAGCTCGGATCCTGTTTACGCTGGATGGAACAGGATATCTTCCTGGCAAAGGATTATGGTTAGGTCACATGTAGGGCACTATTTAAATTCAACACACACAATGTGGAATAGAAAACCTGGGGGAATGGCGTTGCTGCTGCTGCTACTGATGTACAAAAACAAACCTCCAAATTTCTAAGAAATGAATTCACTCTTGCTGACACCAAGACTCTTTCATGGCATGTATACCTGCTGTGAGTCCCCGGACATGGGGAAAACAATAACAGGATTTGTACGGTTTGTGAAGTACAAGATAAGGTGTGTGTTACGTACGCACAATAACATATATTCAAATAGCAATCCTACATGAACAAAGTGCATAGTTTTTTCTTTTTATTAGTTTTTGAATAGTTTTCAATTTTGTGAGCATTTTAAGAAATCAGAATCAAGTTAAGTTTAAAGATTCTCCACTTTTCTGCTGCAGAATTATTAGCCATAAATATGCTAGGAGGTCAACTGATGGTCACCCATGTTTCAACATCAAGAGGCAGTTTGCTATCAACCTTTACATAGTTTGACTCACTGAAATGTGCAATCGTCTAACTTATTAACACTTCTCGACATCTGGATATAATTTGGATAACCACCTGGAAAGTACTGTTCAAAACTTTTAGCAATCTAGCACACTTAAATGTTGGTCCAACACTGAAGACCTTTAACCAGTGTGTGTGTGTGTGCATATGTGCTTGTGTGTGATTGAGTGCAATGTATTTAATACAGGGCTGACAATATAGTTTACTTTCCCAAGAATTTTTATGATATGTTAACAAACACTGGAACACTGATGGGAAGTTATAAACAAAGTCATAAAAAAGAATTTTGTTTGTGGCTAGAACCGCTAGACTTGAACCAGTGAAGCCAGGATTATGAGATATGTGCTCTTCCAAGAGAACTATCCAGCCATTGGTCAATATATCATCTCCTACTACTGGGGTAGGAGAGGAGGACAGTTGCCAGGGGAAGGTGGTTGCCAGGCAGAAGAGAATTTCTTGTAACGGAATCTAGATTTTCCAATCATTTGTATGATGGCTCACGGAGCATCTCCCATCTTCACTGAACATTAAGACATTCATACCTGACATTTGGTGGTGACCTCCTCTATTAATGTACAATGTATTAAAGGTATCATTGCAGCCCTACAGGCTATAAAACAGTTTTAAAAGCACAAATTAAGAAAGCTACGTTCAATGTTGTCGCATATTGGAGGTTGAAAATTGCCCAGTTTGAACTTCGACAATGCAATTCTATTTTCTATTATTTCAGTGATTTTATAAATTGTAAAACCATTCCCATTCATCAAACAAATTTAATTGTTTGAACATTTGTTTAATATTTATTGTGTCTCATTGCTTATTATAAATTCATGTATATACAGTATGCAACTTGATCTTTATGAAGCTATCATATACTGCAAGCATGATCTCATAAAAAATTGATGTTCAACACTTCAAAACGTTCACCATCGTCAGTCTCAATGGCAAGCTGCCAACTATAACATTAATGTCATAGTCTTGAATGAAAGACTTGACTGCAAACATTGTTTGATCTGCTGATCACGCTGTACAATGCAGTTAAAGTTTTCTGTGCAAAATAATAACAAGAATCAGAAAAGGCACCTGGGAAGCAAAAAGACTTCAATAATTGATAAACATCAGTTGAAATATGGATTTAATATTTAACAATACCATTTAAGGAGATAACCTACTATGAATTATTGCAAGATTAGGTTGATATCGCAGGCTGGTAGAATTTTCATTACTATTATGCATAGATTCGTCTAACACATACAGAACGTTGTACTCAAAGCCGAAGCCAAAGTGAATTAATCAGGTCACACATCCAGAGTACTGTATACTGTATGCATGCTAACTTCTTCAATACTACCCCTCATTTACCTTTTGGAAACATTTCATACTGTAGTTTTGAATCTCTATTTCTCCATACGGAGGGGGCTAGGCTGACAGAAACCTTTTCCAAATGTTACTTCAGATATAATGCGCTCATATTCATTCATTCACCCTTAAAATATTTTTTTGATGTCTGAAAAGTCCCTTGAATGTTAATTGGACACTGATGTTGTTTTGTACTAAGCCCTCAATATAAGACGAGTAAACGAGAGGAATGAAATATACTAAAACAAAAGTTTCTTAATTGCTGTCAATCTTCCTCAACATAGCTCTCCCCATCATGGCTGGTCATTTTGCATGCATCCAAAGTCATTTACATGTTTTGTTTATAATTCTGAATTATTATTCATAGTATCCTACCCTGTAGGCATCATGATATCGTGAGAGTTTTCCCTCAGGACTAGCTAGAATTTGCCTGCATCTTTCGTGCATGTTAATTATCATCTTGTTTTTCTCATTGTTTTTAACTATTTTGTTTTTTGTTTTTGTGTGTTTCATTGATTTATTCATTCTAATCTATCACAATAATATTATTGGAGCATAACTAATTTGGATTAGATGAAATAAATTGACTCCTGGTATGATTTCAAGAGCTGCATGAAATGTCAAGGTGGCACATTATTTCACTCGAGTGTGAGGTTGCATAATTGTGACAATGTATTTTACTTGGTTTCCATCTAAACTTGCCTTCTAAAATTGCTAAGAGGATGCACAAAATAGGGGGAAAAAAATTGTTTGCTATTGTTTGAAGGACTTCAGATCATGTGTGACACTTAATAACCAAAAACACTGATACATAAATTGGAGAAAAATCCACCTTGCTTTTCTTTTACTTTTTTTGGTAATACTCTAGGGTAAGATATAAATTTGTCTCTGGACAGAATTCCCAGTTGAACAACCTGCCCGCCGGATGCAAGTCAAATTATTACATCAAATAAATCTCCACTTGTTCCATAGAATAATTACTCATCGGGTATGGCAAGGCATGGCAAGTGATGGCAAGGTATGGTAAGTGAAAAGATGTGTAATATAGGAATTTTTAAACAGATACAGCTGTAGCTTATCAGAAACAAACTTCAGGGCCTTCAAAACTCCTACAAAATTATTCCCATCAGGACAATGGTATAAAGATTATTACACTTGGGAGTCCAGGGCTCAAGGATTAGATGAGGCCCAGGAATAGATGGGGTCCCTGAAGCGAGTAAAGGGAGCAACTATTCGCTGCGGGGCCAGGATTTTTCTTTCAATGGGCCAATTTCGAGGATAGTTTAATTAATCTAGTGTTAGCCCATTTTCTTACCTCTTCAACTTTAAATTCAATTTAGGCTCAGGGCCCCTAAGGCTCCTGGGCCCCCCCCTACAGCCCACCTTGCATTACACCACCTCATCAAACAGGTTTAATCGGACAACTGGGAATACAACTTTAATTTGAGTACAATATTAATTTTGATGTTAAAGTGATTGCACATTCAATTCCCACCTTTTGTCTAGGACTCTAGTAGAGAGGTGAACTAGGTCAGATCCTCAGACACAGAATAATACGGTGCTTTGGCCTCAAGTAACAAATATATATGACAACTTTGACAAGAATGATTGGTGGTTAATTGATTTCACCCAGTTTAGTCCAGGTGTTTAAATGAATTAGTATATTAGTATATTTGGTCAATTGATCACCATTAACTATTAGGGTTGGACTAAGCAGCTAGACATCATTTTTAATGATTTTTGTTGAAAAAAGGAATTTTCTACACATACCTATCGTAAAGTTGAAAGTCTTTGAAAGATGAAGCATTGGGTATTACATTCACTCAATTTTCACACTGTGCTAGTTTTCAAATCAAATATGTCTGCCATTCATATGATATTGCCATTTTAGTCATAATTCTTCCTATACAGTACAAGGAACTAAAAGTCCACTTTATGATTCCCATGGCTACTATTCATATTCATATATCTAAAAATAAAACATTCATAAAATGCTCATTTTAAAGACAATAATAAGGGAAAGCATCTTATAACAGATTTACCTAGTTTTATTTGTTGAAGTACAAAACCACCTGTAAGCTCATTTCATTTTGGGGATTTCCCTACACACACCGACACACACACACACATGTATTGTATATGTATATGGCAGGCATGTGATACTAAATATTGTTGCACAAGAGTTTATGATACTTAAAATGTGAGTTAAATATACATAGTCACAGGAAAGAAACTGATACATGTATTAACTGTAATGCAGCTGGGTCATTTCCCTACCATGACCACAAATTGGTATGATTCGACACAGATAAATGGATACAAAACATGAGAAACGTATAAAAAAAAATATATAAACAAAACAGAGAGATGGGCACAAGAACTCACCCTGCTCATCTTAATTTCATCTAAGCTCCAGTTCAGGTTTAAGATCTTTCAGTAAAATGTTGCTCTTCCTTTTAGCTAATTAATATCAAAACCTATTTCATCCGAACCTTCAGCTTATTTCGATCAGACCATATGAAAAGTATCTCCACAGGAACTTTGTACATACACAAAAAGTTCTTCTCTTCCTTCTTCTTTTTTTTTCGTTTCTCCCCTTTAATTGTTTCGGTATGAAATGTTACTAAAGAATGCTAAGAAAATACAGCTGTGTTTAAGTATCCAAGAAAGAAAACAAACCTCACAGCAGTCGAGGATCGTTCTATAAACAATACAAAGATTCTAAAAAAAAACCTGTCTTTCTCAAAGATTTGACACTCAGACACAACCGAACATATCCACGAATATATAAATGTCCATGACACATGCCGTCCCAAAGAGATATCTCTAAAGTTTTACTGTTCTAAACATCCACCATTTTACGGAGACATTCTTTGCTTACTAATCTATGCAGGTGATGTAGTATCGCATATATGCATAGTAGTACATTCAATAGTCTGAGTGTACATACTATCCACACACTGATCATTTTTTAACACTCTCATTTCAAATCTCAAAAACAAACAATACAGAGGAAAAGGCACATGCCAAGAATAATAATCTATGTCTCTCTTGTTTTGTTTTTGTTTCATACCAAGACTAATTTTACTTTTTGTTTTCAACCTCAAGGTAATTAAGGGCTCTAGAGGTACTCCAGTGATATTTGCCACTTTGACATTTAATTATTGGCCAAGAGACTAAGACATGCTTTAAATTCATGAAATATTTGTGTAGTTTCTTCTTTCTATAACAAATATTCAACACATCTATGTACAATGTTGTGAAATGTACCCAAATATCGCCATACCTATGGATATGGATACAGTGTGTAAGTTGCAATCGACATGTAAACACTTTTCCACCATTACAAACAACATGATGAAGTGAACATAACATCTTGTAACATTTGATAGCATGTTAAAAGTTAGTAAGAGTCTAAGTCGTGAATCAATTTCTCTACGTAATGACGAAAACGATTACGTATCCTGAGAATACCTTAGTGTTCTAGTTTATTTTGGAAGTTCCTCTGTTATAAATAGTATCGTTTCTTTGTACTGTTTACCTTTGCATTTGTATCGCAATTTGTCCATTTCCCATAGTATTTTTGCTATGCAATGCAGATATAAGTTTAAACATTCACCGATATCTCACTTCAACATGTCACCATTTTGCAGCAATTTCAAGCATTGATTACAAACAACAAAATAATTAAACAGATAGCCAATGGGATAACTGATTCCTTGAAAAAACATTCAATGCTAACAGAGCACACAATATTTCAACCTGCATATCAAGTACAAGCAAGTAGTTTGTGTTTGCTACACATGATGGATCTATCTACAACCTATTAATTCAACCTGTACTTCTGATTTACAGATTTACAAAGTTTCAAACTTTTGACCTCGAATGACCTATGAACTCCTTAAAAGGATAGAGTTATTGTACTCAGTAAGGTAGACCTACATATTAAGTATGAAGTTCATGCAAGATACTTGTGTAGTTGTCGTGTGTACAACGTTTTCAGACTTGGAGCTATAGTATGTCGACCTCAAATAACCTTTGACCTCCACCAACTTAAATAGTGCTTATGAACTCACCAAGGGGACTCTACTACCAAATATGAAGTTCAACCAAGCGGCACATTTGACTTATAACGTTTACAATCTTGATAGGGTTCTTATAGTTAAATACTCATTATTTAAGACAATCTACATACCAAGTATGAAGTTCAACAAAACTGCAGTTTTTGAGTTATGATGTTTACAACATTTGCAGTACATGTTGACCTCAAATGACCTCTGGCAGACATAAATTTCTATATGGTTCTTGTATTCACTATGTGGGTTTATTTACTCTACATACATATCATTGAATGGCTTGGCTCCCTCTTATATCTCTAACATGCTCCAGACATACACTCCAACACTCATGTGTCTTCCTTCCAGTTACATGCATTTACTCCAAGAACATCATCCTAAACATACACTGGGTAACAGATTGTACAAAGTAGCTGCTCCTTGCCTCTGGAATGGATTACCGCTAGAACTAAGATGTTGTTACTTCCCTCATTTCGTTCAGACAAAACTTCTGAAAACTCATCATATCTAACTGTTCAACCACTTCTACCTTGTGGAATTTGTCATTTTTGCAACAGAGCGTTAAAATGAGAAAATATAAAATTGATCTGTTAAATTTATCTACTTTTTGCAACTTCATGTAAGATTTGAACTCTTCTGTACAAATGTTTGGAAAATGTATAGCTATAATCCTTTAGCCGCAAAATGTTAACTTTTCAAGGTAAAACAAGTAATCAATTAAGACAATTTTCTGTATTCTGTCTTTATTGTGTCTATGTACAGTGTGATGTCATCAAACACTTCAAGATTTCTGTTTCATTGTTCCAAGAAATGCTACCTTCCAAAAATTCCCATCACTCCTTGATGACTAGAGAGACACCGAGACAGAAACAACCAAATTCAAATAACATATTTCTTTTCTCTTCTTAAAAGGCTAAGAAATCATTTCTCAAGTTTGGTAAAGTTTTATAAACAACAATGAGTGACATCACTATCACAAATGAGTTCAAAGGTGTCCTTGTCTTTACTTATAGTGTACAAATCATTTTCCCACAGAAGGAAATTACGCTCGAATGAAACAATTTGCATTTTGATGAAGCCTTAAATTCACCTACAGTATATGAACTGTACCCACCAACTGTGTCCAATTCTTACCAAACAATCAACAAATTTCTGATCAGCAAATATGCCTAAAACAAAATTCAGCTATATTTTATTTCAATGAACATTTAACCTTAACCTAATGAAAGTAATAAATATACATCAGAGAGTAGGATTTATTGGACAAAACCATTTCTTGAAAATGAGAATTATAATTTCTGACAAAGCATAACTAATTTAGACACAGTTGACTAACTTCAAATAGTTCACAGGACTACAGGGGTAGGTTTTCAGGTTTACATCTTCCTTGACAACAAAACAAGGAACAACAACAAAAAAGTCATTATTGCAGTATTGTTTAAATTTTCATTTCGAAGAAGCAATTAAATCTAGCTCGAGATCAGATTGCTCTGTTCAGTTCATCAAGGTACTGTAGCAATATACACTGGCCATACCATATATATATATACGACATGTCTACGTCATGTATTAAATTTATGAAACAACCAGTTACTTATGATTCGACATCTCTAAACTTTCTTGTAGGATTGAAAGTAGAATTTTGCATCATGTTGTATTTTTTTGTCATTCTGAAGAATCCATGTAAAGATTCTTGCCTGGAACTAGCAAGATGTCTGCTAGTTAAAGAGCCACTTCCTCTTGTATACAGTCCACCACTTAAAGGGAGTGAAGACTCGTGCACAAAGAAACGTCTGATGCCGGTAATCTGACCTAGTTTCGAATGAGGTGTTACAGAAGTGTTAGACACCACCATCGATCCCAGAAAATACAACAGCTTGCTACCTTCGGTAATTAGACACTAGTGTACAGTCAATACATGCAGCTACGGTCAATACCCACAACACAGTGTACATAGCAGGGATGGACATCTCAGGTCTATTTAAAAGATAACAAGGTATCACCTTTCATTACTGTCTGCATTTTGTAGCGACAAGAAAAAAACTTCACTTGCAAGCAAAGGAAAGTTAACTTTCTCAGAGGCGGCACGCGGTTTGGGGCGAGTCTTCAATGCCTCTAATCCCTTACAGAAAAGTTTTCCATCCCACACATACTTAAATGCACATGTTTTAGTTCTCATTTGCAACATTGGGATGTTTCATATTCATTTCAACCTTCCAGGTGTGACTTTCCATGGACTTAAATTCGTAAAAAAAAATTGTTTCAGGTACCTTGTCCATGCAGGGTTTCCGCACTTTCTTGAAAATAAAATGCAATGACTTTTCCAATTAAATTGCAATGTGCAATGTTACATAAATAATTTATTATTCACAACTTTTAATGAAAGCCCAAAGTCTTACTGTTTTCCTTCCTTCCTTCCTTTAGGCTACACCCACCCTGTCCCAAGCTAGCTGACAATAGTTTATTTCTTCAGACAAGCGAAGTCTATATAGGATTATACAGCACTGCATCACACATATCTACTGTAAACATCAACTTCAAAAATCTACATCTCTAGGGACTATAACATTATGTGTAGGATCTTAACATTTTCTGTTTATACTACAAAACTTATCCTCCCTAATGCACTCCTCATAATAGCCATTATTCGATAATTTCCAGTAAAGTTTAATTTTTACATTTTTCTGAACGAGAGGTATTCAATCACTCCAAACATACATAAAATAATCTTTTCAAAAGTAAGACATCTCAGAGATATTTAAGACTACTGTTGTGATCAAACACAATTAACACTACAATTTTAAGTGTATGTAGTTTTCAATGTTGGGAGACATTACAGTATTAGCAACCTTAAAGTAATATAACAGCAGCCTAATTTGAAATGTTTACCTTCTTTCCCAGTCTGTGCATCCTAACTTAGGTTGTGGTATGTATGTGGGCTGAACTTCCTATGTGTAGCCATGTACTGTCAAATTCATAAACAGGACATAAAAAAGTTAAGGGAAAACTGGCCTTTTTGTAACAGGAAATGCTATAGATTGCTTCACCAGTTGAGCTGAACTGACATCCTGGAACAGCGATTGCACATTATATAAGTAATACATATCTGAACTATATGTGCACATATAATAGTATCTGTATCTATAGATCTGTGTGTGCATTAGAAATTAGAATGAGGGACTTATGTGGCAGGGAGAATCCAGATTTATTGGAAGGGACATGATTACATAATTGGGCCACTTATGTAACTATATGTACCTTTTACCTTTTAGGGTGAAAAACTAATTTGATGTTATCTTTGGGACACGATGAACCTCTTGACATGGGTGTTTAAATTTTGGTCGGACACACCATATTACAGTTTTAAACATAATTTACGGTTATTAACAGCTGTGGACAATTAATAAAAAATACCTTATGGAGCAGTGTTACATGAACTGCAATGAACAAATTAAATGATATTCTTTCAACTTATTACCACAGAAATGTTATTTGACAGCTTTCCCAAAGGGCTAAATCCATGTAGGTCGGCCACTGTTTGTGTCGTTACCGTAAGAACATGGTATTACTTACTAACTTTTTTAAACGGATTTACTGGACACTGAAGTTGACTGCTAAGCAAATATTGTTGAATAATTTTTTTCTGCCTCATTGGGGATCCCGAAAAAAATGCATTTTTTCTGTGATATTTTATGCATCTGGCAATGGCAGAGTAAATTATGTCATTAGGACATTTCAACTGAAAATGTCTGTTTTTCTTTACTACATGGCTTCGATCAGTTATCAACTGAGGAAAAAGAATACTTCTACAAAAGAGTTGAATTTTGACGAACATTAATAGCTACATAGCCAATTAACATATCAACATCAAATTTATTAAGGTTATCATCCTGGTTAAATCAACAAGATAATTATAATAGCCTATTACTAAAGCTCTACAGCGTATTTTGAACTGCCTACTGTGATCCAACTTCCTGGAGTAGTTGAAGTTCTGGCTAGCCAAGTAAGGGACAAGATATTGCGATAGGATTTTCAAATACAGTGTGGAATATTTTTCTCTTCGATACAAGTTTAACATTGTCTGCAACTAGAAACTCCCTATAATATCACAGTTAAATACCATTTTGTAACAAGTATTATAAACATTCTTGTGAACAACATGTTTACTCCCTACTGTCTTGATTCACCATCAAAGTCAAACCAATTGTACAAAAGCCCAACATTGGAACATTGATATGATCTATAATGTCAATAAACGATAACTTGTTAGGTCCCTGCACAATGCAGATTATCTTATCTCAGCAGAGTGCAACCTTATCTTACTGTACGGTCACACGTATAACTGAGTACACATGTTTGTGCTAAACATTGTTATTAACAAACATGTAAAATAAAAATGTTATATATAACACATCTATTGGAAGCCATTACTTTTCATAACAATAACTGCAAAACGACATAGTCTTGTCAATAATAAAATCTGTAAATTCCAAAGTTGCGAGTAAGTAAAAATATAAACTGGTGTCTTTTGAATGCTACATAAATTCTAAAGAGTCTAAACACACACCAAAAGCAATAAGGATACCATTTCAAGCAACACATTG
Source organism: Apostichopus parvimensis (assembly GCA_000934455.1). Classification (NCBI taxonomy): domain Eukaryota; kingdom Metazoa; phylum Echinodermata; class Holothuroidea; order Aspidochirotida; family Stichopodidae; genus Apostichopus; species Apostichopus parvimensis. Next base: position 32,967 of record KN888779.1, on the reverse strand, counting down.
GCAAGAAATGAGCTCACATACTAGCTAGGCTTCCCTGTTGGATTCTCAAACAATAGCTGCAGGACAACATTCTGTTCGCAACCGGACAAAACGTTGAGGAAAATGTTGAAGTTTTTAGGTATGGTAAGATTAAGTGTTATTCCTTAAACCTTGCTGATGTTTGTGGACTTGGTACATGAAATCCTGAATCCTATCGTATGCTAATTCTTTTGCCTCTTTGCTCTCAATCAATTATAACTTATCTTTGGCAGAATTTACCTGTTTAAATTGGCAGAGAGAAATCTTTCGTTCAATCTCTTGCAGCATCTTTAGCCATTTTGAGAAGATAGAATTTACTTCAGAGCTGATCCATACAACTGATCATAGATACTTATTGTAGATAGTGTGTTATTTTAAGCAGGCCTACAGTCCTGCAGATCACTATGAATCAAGTCTAAAAGTGACTGACCAAATAAGTATCCAGTTTACAATCTCTAAAAATCTGTGTATTGGCCATGTGACACAATGTGCTGAGATTTTGCATTCAAACTAATCCATATAGATGGATCCAACCAAACAAGAATGTTTTTTCTTGTTGAATATCTTAATCACACCATAGTGTACTTCATGAGATATTAGGCTATGCGTAAATTTACTTCCACACAATACATTTTTCCTCTAACAGTTGATATTCACCAGTACATCAGTACATGTAAGTTTCCATGATTCTAACATGTACACTAATGTCAACTAACAAATACTGTTTCATGATTTCCCATCCACAGTCATCCATTTCAAGGGTTGTTACTGAGACAGAGATGTTGATCCTGACATCAGCACAACAAGAAAAACACGAGCATTTATTTTGTTCAAAAATGCAAGTTTAGCCCATGTTATTGAGCTTACCAAACAGTGCAAAATTCCAATGCAAAAGTCCAATTTACCTTTAGTATCACAAATTTCTTAGTACCCTCAAAATGGCTGGCTGATTGAGAGAAAAAAAACAACAATTCTCATATCAGATTGACGACTTGTTATGAAACTCTCATGTTTTAGCAGTGTGCATCAAGTACTAAGTACTGTGATCATTAAAACACATTAGTGTTCCTAACTTCCTAAGTACTGTATGTTTCAAATAAAATCCCTTCAATGCCGTTTGACTTTTAAACCTAAACACCTCAATGCATTCAGCTGCACCAGAAATGGTAATCACTGGCATACTGAACATTTAACAACAGATAATTGTAATGAAAATATACATCAAAGTCGTCTGTGGCATTACCACAGTATGTGAGGAATGTCGTACCACAGTTTTAGTCAAGATGAAGATCAAATTTCATTCACATGTCGCAAAGGAAACTTCATATAGATGTAAGTAAACACTACTGTACATGCCATATTCATAAACATGTACAACACTGTGCATCAGATCAAATTATGGCTATATGAGTGAATCTAATTTAAAACGCAAACCAAGCAAATGACTTTATGTCACATCCAGAATCCTCCAATAAAAAATGATGGATTGTAAATTTTCAGATTTATTAGTTGTAACATTTTCACCTAATTAAATGTAATAAAACCGCTCAGAAACTTAGTTTCGTGGATTTTCCTCTCAATTCTGATTTTCTAATTCTTAATTTTCTTCGGGGATGAAGGTAAATGGCGTGTGTTGTGTTGTTCCAATTATTCAGTCAAAGGGGAAAACACACCTTTAACAGTCAGAAAGTGTACAGTAATAAGTGTACCAAGAGCGGTATTTTGCACATAAGTATCAAAAGCAAGTTTCACAACCTGACCAAGCAATAATGATTAACTTTATGCCCTAGATCCCATATACATTCAATAGGATATAACCAAGAGGCAAGAGGCTGACTGTTTCAAAACTTGCCAGAATTTTTTACATAATATAACATGTTCTATTCCAAAATTTGTGAAATGACTTGAATGAAAGTATCTGGAAACAAAAGTGTAAATGACGGCAAGGTACCACTTCAATTTGGACTGGAAGCTTTTTACTGCTTTTCTGATAAAATGTCAACAACATCAATAATGGAATCACCTCAATTCGTATATGCACAGTAGGCTTTTTTCTCCCTCCAAACCTTGGCATTGAAGAAACTGTTTTTACTGTAGTTGTCAACAACAAGCAATACTGACACATATAACTGGATAGTTTTTATTCTAAGACATATTTTGATATTGTAGTTTGAGGATCATCCACTGAACAAAAGAAGTCACGTTTAACGACATTTATTAAGCCAATGTTGTCGTACAGTAATTACTTTGATTGCTCCTCATTGGTATACAGAAAATTTTGTGTCCCACAAACATAATACAGTGCTTTACCTCACTTGCAAACTATACATAATATCACTAACATAATGTTCAAGGGGTGTGATATTGGTGAATTATGTCTTCAGGAATCTGGCTCTTGAATATATTTCAATGTCAATTTCTTTTTCATATGTTTGTATGTATGGCTAGTACAAAACTAACATTACAGTAGGAAGGTATATGGTTACTGCAGATGATAATCAATTCAACTGAAATGCAACTTTAATATCCACCCAGTCTTACTACAATGTTTATAATATTATTTATATGAATTTTCCAGTATTTGATAACCATGTCATATTACTAATGACTGATATCAGCTTGTCAGCAGATGCAGGCTGCCAAGCTACTGTACTAATACAGATATAATATCATAATTGATGATGGCTGTCCAGGGCACCACTACTGAGGCTGCTTCCAGTCTCTGATAGAGCTTACCCATCCATTCTGTAGGCATGTACAGTACATGTACAGT
>KN888779.1:0-14866 GCA_000934455.1 Apostichopus parvimensis | reverse complement strand
GTGGCGCTACGCTTAGATAGTATGCAATGCCGTATCTACGGTTCTGAAAATTTTTCTACATTTTCGCCCCCCCCCCCTTGGCAAATTCCTGGCTACGCGCCTGCTTTGAACAGATTTTCATTAATGAAATGGGGTAAACGACAAAGACAAATGAATATATATATAATTGAAATCGTAGTGAGTTGAAAAATCAAGAACAGTGCAAAAATTCCAGCCTCCACCGGGATTCGAATAATCATTCATTGTAAACCTAGTACCATTTAACTGTTATCTACAAACAAATATAAGTATTATTCGCTAATCACGACTTTTAATAATGAAAGTTATATATACACAACCGATAATGACATATGCCGTCGGCGGTGTAGTCAAATACCACACTCTGTCAACATATGCCTATAGAGGCTGTGTTCACTTATATACATATATATACGCTGAATTTATCTAGAAGCGTCAATCGCAATTGAAAAGTGAGGGCGACATAAATGACTGATCATGGGATAATATTGAAGGAGTATGCGCGTACACACCGCTACCGACTTGCATGGTGCCACGCCTTCATCGGGTTGGGTCCATGGGCCGCCTTAGGACCCTTGATAGGCTCCAGGGACGAATCCCCGGCGGGGGCCCAGGGGCGGATTCACATCAAGAAATCTTCAACTTTGCTTCTATATATTTCGTCCCTGAATTGATGTCAGTCATAAACATATTTTAAAAATTGTCACATCCGACAAGTGATTAAATTAAGGGAGACTTATCTATTTAATAACCGGGTGTAACTTATAGGGCCTTTATCATGATAAATAAAATTGAAACTTAAGCCAAAATCATTCTTAAACGTTGCACACAAATATAAAATCATATTGTTATACACATATGGTATCATAAGTACATTCAAAAAGCACTGGTGGGTAACTGGGCACCTACACATGTTTGAGTTCCCTTTATGAGATGTACGATTCATTGTTATCGCCTACACCATTCAGGCACTAATCCTGGGGGGATTTGATATCATGCCCAACCTTCAGAAAGTGGGCGACGTGTACCCCTGCGGGCCCTGCCCCCCAAGATTGAAGCCCCTGAGAGGCTGGATAACATCACAATCTTCAGTCATAGTAGATACAAGGAATGTAATATAAATGGCTTCCTACAATGTACACTGTGAGAGAGCTTGAACGAATCTTGTTCATGAATTAAGGATGATAGGCCTACTGTTTCACAACATTAAGTTAAAACATTTATTTCCAATTATTCAAATCGAAAGGTGAAGCCTATGAAATTCAATGCGATGGAATTTTTATTTTGGACGTAATATCAGGGATTTATTTAACTATAAATCTAGTCGCTGGTTTGTCAAATGGTTGGTAGGGATACGCAATTCGTGAATGGAACGGAAGAGCACACAGCTTTAATCCACTTGTATTGGTTGAAGTACCGCGCAAGTAATCCTTAGAACCGGTCTGCACTTTTAAGAAGACAAAGCCGACAATGGGAAGTTTATTCCATTGATCAGGACTTCTTTTTGAGAACGTTGGACCACACGCCAAGTTCCTGTAGTGGGATATTTCAATAGCCAAGTTGTTACAGTCGGCTGCTTACATTACTCACAAGATTGTAGGAAGGACTACATAACTTTGAAGAATTGGTGCTTCACTCGATATACCATCGTTATGATTACATGGTGACATCCCTATGTTCCGACGTCTCTATGTACCGACATCCCTATGTTCTGACGTCTCTACGTTCCAACGTCTCTATGTTCCGACAAAAAGAAAACATTCGGAGCATTTTTTTTTTATCCAAAAATTTTTTTGTACCAAGAAAAGTAGTTTTGTGACCCCATTATGTGACAAAATTTTATTGGGGACTTAATTTTTATTTCACCAACATTTTTTCGGACCAAATTTTTTAAGACCAAAATTTTTTTCAAGAAAAAAAAAAACAAAAAATGTGACCCAAAGTTTTTTATGACCCAAACAGTGCTTGTGACCCGAAATTTGTTGGTACTCAAATATTGGGGTCTGAAAACTTGTTTTCTTGGTCCAAACGATTTCTTGGATAAAAAAAATTGGCCCGAATTATTTCTTTTTGTCGGAACATAGAGACGTCGGAACATAGAGATGTAACCGATTACATAGTCAGTCTTGAAATAAGGAACTCGGGGCTGAAAATGGGCGGACGAGGGAGGGTTCAATTGGAAAGGGGACGAGTCAAATTTCAATGGGCAGTGGGACATGTGACTGAGCTGTGGGGGCACACCAGAAAATTACCTGACAAAATGGACTCTGTGCATTCCAACAAAGGTCACTAATGAAGACCGGGAAGGGGATGGCAACTGGGGTGCGCCATCATCCCCCACTGCCACTGTTTTATTGCAAGGTTTCATCTTGATTGACTTAAAAACTGTTACATTCCCTCCGCTAAATGGTATGAGAGCACGGTGAATTCACAGAAAACTGTCATAATGGGAGTGATAGTCGGTGACAGTTTACGTAGTGTTAATTATAGCCAAATTTTAATTCAAACAATTGGCCAATACTTTCACCCTTTGTCTACTTCAGATAGCACAGTTTGTTAGGATGCAGTGAAGCATGGCATTACTAACATACAGCTACAGTGTTGTTGTAACTGGAGACAGCAAATTTATTGAAACTCTAAGCCCACTTTATATGATGTGCACAGGGAAGTGGTAAGGGGAACCCAGTTGCAACCCTCATCCCTCTTGACTATAAAGGTTTCATTTACGGTTACTTTAAGTCCCCATCTGCCGGCCCAGCATATTTATGCATTGCCTAAGTTGATCTCAACTATAGAGAGCATGACAGTTAGAATAAAGCATTAAAATCTTACAAAGGACATATGGGAGGGGGAGGGGAGGGGCATACCCAGTTTCCAAATTCATAAACCAAAGACAAATTTCTCTCTTGATTTGAATACTTTATTTGCATCAATCTATACCGAAAGCAGAAAGTCCAAAAGCCTTGTGATCTCTTGTCATAAAACCTGCCACACCCAGTTGCTCGAGTATTTAAACCGCATTTAAATTTGTCCAAGAATTGAGTCATAATCTGCGCCCTTGCCTGTTGCAGTGATTACTGATACATCTCAACTTTAAACGACCAACCAACGAAATGCATGACAATGATTGTGCCACATAAATTTCTTGTGTGCAAAAAACTTCCTGAGATCCACCATGAAAATTCTCCCAGGGTCATATTCGGTCTATTGGATGCATTGTCACACTGTGGCCTGATTTGTAACAAAAAAATCCTGCCAGAGACAGTCTTTAAAATTTATTAGTTTTAATAAATGAAAAGTGACATGGCTTTGTCTAATTCATGGTGAAATAATTTGATAAGATTTTATCAAACCCGTTTTTGCCGAAATTAATTGAGTATGTTATATAGAGGAATAAGTCATCATTTTTTTGACCTCTTTGGAGACAACTTGAGATCACACAGAGATAATCTTTGATCTCTAAGAGAAATCATGACAAATGGCTAGGTATGTTATGAGCATCTGAAACAGATTCTGTAGCTCTGTGCAATATTCAACATTTTCTGTCTAGTATGTGGTGCTTAAGACTAATCTCAGACTATTTGTAACGCTCTGTACATTATTGTGCTTTCATAAAATGAACGAATACTTTTATAAATCAGGCTGATGTGCATAGATTAAAACTAATTTAAATCACTCGTAACGTTTGGCACTAATTATATCAAATGACCATTGACCTTCATAAAAGGAAAACAAAAAAGACAAATTGTGAATCGTCTATTTAAGATTCATCAAAGCTGTGTTGAATTAGCCTCGTTAACGAGGTTTCCCAGGATTTGACAGTCAGTGGAATGATTATGACGTAAACATTCTTCATGAAACATGACAATTTTTAAAGTTAAGATGAGAGGATTAAGTTTTATCAATAGGTGACATGGAGAAAGATCAACATTAATTTACAAATATAATTAATTAAAGATATGGTATTAGATGTTCAAATTGGAGGACAGTCTTGTCCTACCAGAGGACGTTAAGGGGAGTGTTGATTGTAATACCAAAGGTGTCAATGTTGGTAACTTCAAGAACCTGTAAAGGAAGGAAGATATTAATTTTATTTATTTTTATTATTATTATCATTATTTTTTATTATTTTTTTTATTGATTTATTTAAAGACTTATTGCAGAACATTAATGAATATTCATTGTGCACATTGATTTCAAGTTTCATCCACTTTATGTAACATTCAGAGAAAATACAAGCAACTCGATTACCATAATAACATGCTATAAACTAAAACATAAGCATAGTTTGTTAATTCTATCTTAAACATACACAGTAAATAACAACGACAAGATTAATTTTTTTAAAACTACACCCTAACAAAAGTATAATCAAACAGATACTTTATTTGATCTTTCAAAATTTGTTGATGATTCAAAGAGATCTAAGTATAAATCAATGAAAAATGAAACAATATATTCCCATCGGGAATGAGAATGACATATGTCATGTTAATAACAACCAGATGCTTTACAAATATTTAGACCTATCAATAGTACTCGCTAATGATCAGCTGAAGACTCAAAATAGTTTTTTATATGTGATACTGAAGATTTGTTGCCTCAGTTGTTTTAACCTAAAAGTTCTGGTAGTTACGAAGGTTTTCGCCTTACAGTATCACCTTTTAAGGATATTGTTTATACCGTGTCATTGCCTTCAGAATCGCCAGGATTGTGAAATCTTTGGCGTTCTTGGGTTGGTGTAAACTAACTTACTTCCAAGGGGCAATAAAATGGACCTGTCAATCACACCACTTGAAAATGAAGGCATTAACTAAAAACACCGAAGCTTTCAAAAATAAGATGTGAGAAAGGCTGCATCTTATCAACTACATGTTCATAATATTAATCTAAAAGGAAGAGGGAAAAAAAATTGTTTTTGCTAAAGGACACAATAAATTCTTAAAATTTGAAGTCACTGTACAGTATACCTGTCTGGCAACATCGTAGCTGTAGGTTGCCGGGTTACCATTGACTGTTACCCCGGATACCGAGGAGGAGACACCGTACACTTGGATGGTGCCCCAGACCAACGAATTCACACCCGTGTAGTTATCTTCGACCACTGATGACGTCAGGGAATTCTAAACACACAAAATGAGATGTTTGTTATCGTCACAAGGCATGTGTTTCAGGTTTTAAAATTTCGGCACATTTGTGTCAAAATATGAACGATATCATTTTTCTGAGATAGTCAGGAAGAGAGGATTTGGTAGGGTTTATAGATAATTCTATGACACTTTAAGACATCTTTACACACATTACATAAACTAGAGAAGATAACACTATCAGCCTCTTGTTAAGTCTAATTATGTATTATTTTGACATATTTTGACCAAACCAAAATTGTGATACAACAGAGGCATCAATCATCTACAGGGTGGATACTATTGGTGAAGACCAAAATAAGAATAACTGTTTTCAATTATGGGATGCTTCTCATCGATTCTATATATTTTTGAAGTACAGATAAACTTAACAACACCATGAGAATTGCAAGATCTGAAAACTGTTAAAGTAACAAAGCATTTCCTGTAAAAATTCAGGCAGCCAGATAGTGAACTACATATTACAGAAGTTTTAGGAAACCTTGATGATACATGCAAGTTAGAATAAATATCTTAACAGTTACTAATAAATAAGTTGGAGCCGCCATTGTTTTATGACACTTAGCATCCACAAGGTGGTTTGGCTAGGTAATGTCATATTAGTTGGCAATAAAGTTAACAATTGTTAGCTTATTGTGGACTTCCATCACTGACGTGGAGGACCCATTTCAACCCGAAACCAGTGAATTGCAAGTGGATGCAATCTTCAATAGAGATGTTTATTATCCACTTAACCACAAAACTGATATGTCCAATGAATCAACAGAATCTTTAAGAGGGTGGGGTTGGGTGGGGGGAGGGGTTGGGGGTGGGGCTGTGGTTCATAATTAATGTTTATGATAACAATAAAATAGAATATTTTCATACATATCCTGTTTAGTTGTTGCCATGGATACTCACCTGATCAGCAATGAAGGTGGCATAGAAGAATTCACTATTCTCAATGGTGTCTATTTGAGAGAATAATTCACAGTTGCTAATTACTACACATCTGTGCAAAAGCTTTCCAATTCTGGAACATAGTTTCAGAACATGTTTGTGGCAACTGGAATACATATATACTTTTTGAATTCCCTCAAAAAACGTGTTACAAGTCAAGAATAAAATAATGTCAGTGACATCACGTGTTAAAAACTCCGTGGGCGATTTCAGCAAATTCTTTCTCATTACCTTATTAAAATTAAATATAATACTAGCATGTAAACTCACTCTAATTCTGTGCAAACCTTAACCAAACCTAAACACACCTAAGCGAACAATCAAATAAACAAACAAAACTAAAGGACAAATAAAATGTTCTTTTCGTCTTTCTCGTCTTTGTTGTATCATGCAATCTCATAATCCTAAGCTTTTATGACTATAGGAGATATCAACATCTTTCTACTCAAGTTAAGGGGGAAAACGATGAAGGAATCATTTACTTTCAGTCTTAGAGATGCAGTTTACTAGCTGTTTAGACAAACTTGAATGAAATCAATGTATTTGTTTATCTTACCGACTGTGTCTCCCTCATCCCAGAAGAGATCCCCCTCGGCATGTCTGTAGTCGTCCAGCGCTACAATGAGACCCATCGGATTCTGACGACTAAAAAATTAAAGTTAGAACTGTAAGCTGTACTGATTGAACTTTTGAAGAATGACTACAACATTATCATGATGGAATGCAAAGAACATAAACTTGTCAGAAAAAAGAAACTGTTATAAATTAATCAACTTTTAAGGGAAACTAGAAGGTATCACTGCTCATCACATCTGCACTACTCCACAGTACAAACTCACAGAAATGTCTGCTCATTAGGCATTGAATCAACACTTAAACCAGCATGGATCTATCTGGGTTTTCTTTTTTTTTTGGGGGGGGGGGTGTTGCAACCCCTTTTCAACACCCGACAAAACATCCAAAGTACTTATAAGCACAACCTTGTGTGTAGGCCTAAATATACATCTAACCTATAGTCTACATTTGCCTGATATGTACATGATAGTGTAACTTTAGGCCTACAGTCCAAATTTACACATAGAAATAAATGTTTGAAAACATCAGGTTAGGTTATGAAAATCTTACACAAAATGAAATTTGTGGCACAGATGAATGAATTTCTTGATAATTCATGGCACCTTCTACAAGGCAGGTAGTCTCACATTCAGAAGTTGAACAGTTTTATTTTCCTGTTACCATGGAAACTATGAATAATATGACCAACCTATAGTATGTAAGGACAGCATGTTCCTGTGTGAGTAAGATGCATCCACCTCTGATGTGTAGAGGAATAAAGTCTAATGGAGCACTTAGGTGGTCCAGTTACCATGGAAACTATAAATAAACTAACCTATAGAAAGTCGTGACAGCAGGCTCTTGAGTGGGTAAGATGTATCCACCTCTGATGTGCAGGGGAATGTAGTCTAGTGGAGCACTTAGGAGGTCATAGGAACCACGAGCAGACACTGACATACCCTGCATAGGTAAAAACACAAATATCAATTATAATTTATAATATATCGTAATAATTTGTTTCCAATTAATCAAAAGTGATCAGCAACCACCATAAATCAATCTGACTGCTTTTAAGTACTAAATCTGATAATTTTGCAAGTACTGAAGGAGCAAGTGGTGGTGGATAACATTCTCTGGAGTCGGAAAGGTATCTTTGTATGTACTTACATTAATTCAAGATGATGTTACAGAGATTTAAGGTAAAGACGGTATGAGCAACTTGAAACAAAGATACTAGAAGCTACTATAGACTACTATGAAGAAACTATAATAGATGTAGTGGAACTGGTTCAAACAAGGTAATTTACAGGTAGAAAATCAAACAAAACAGAAAGGAAGGATGGATATACTCACAGTGTAATAATCATACCACTTAGCATTTGGGAAGTATGCATTGACTGCCACTGCACCCTGTATAGGAGAGTATGGTATGTGAAACCTTAGGACATTCTTATAATACTCAAAAAGTGATCATAATACTTTAGGGAATTACATCTGAATATTCAATCATGTATGTCATGTATACTAGAAATACAATATGTGAAGTCTCAAGACATTTCATGTAAAATTCAGAATTGATCATACAGCTTAGCAGTAGGGAATACTATATTAACAGTCACTGTACTCAGTATGACAGTGTATTGCATGTACAACCTTAGAATATTCTTATAACTCTCATACCATACTCATACCACTAAGCACTGGGGAATAATGTGTTAAAAGCAATGGTGTAGCCATGGGGAGAGGGGTCAGAGGGGGACTTAGGCCTCCCCTCCCCAGATATCTGTCATTCCCCTTAAAAATTTAAGAAAGTCGGTAAATGCCTGCCCCTTAGAAATGCATTGGGCTCCCCTAAAAACAAAAGTCTACCTATATACCCCTGGTAAACAGTATCTGCTCCCAATAACTTTGCAGAGTATATTATGAGAATCCTCAATATGCAATTCTCATGATACATACAAGTTAGTAGAAAACTTAGAGGAAACTTGTGAAAAATGAGCTTAAAGATCCGATTCATCAGATATTTGTACCATTTCATGCATAATCATCCTTAGCAGTGTAAATTTACATTCCAATTCATTACAAGGCAACTTGCATTTCCTAATATATGCCAATTGCCAAGCCCAATATTTTACAATGATTGCATTGAGGTTTTCTGTTCATTTAAAACGTTGTCACTTACAAGGGGCTGGGGGGGGGGGGTGGGGTGGACATATTAATCAAAGCTTACAAACCTCATCAAGGACGGGAGAGATCATGAAAGCTGGACCCCAGAGAAATTGTCTGTCAATGGTCATAGCGCCCTCATCATCGTAGAATCTATCAGAGAGAGACAACGATGAAGATGGTAAAGCATCATTTAATAGATGAGAGCACTACTAGCAGATATGACACAAACACACTATGGAACAAGATAAGATCTGTTATGGATACAAATGACATGTTTACAATGTATTACAAAGGACAAACATTAACCTTGAAGCCTACATTGTGGAGCTGATGTCATTCATCAAGTTAGCCTTAAAGGAGCATTCCAACAGTTTTAAATGTGAATGCATTAATGAAAACACGAAAAGCTGTAGCAAAATTACTAGGACTCAAATTTTTCTATTTTCTTGATCTAGAACAAAATGAAACCAGTCATCCTTCGGGATAGACATAAAAAGTGAAATATGAAGTGTCAAAATCTAATAAGAAAAATACCTTCAACTTCATGGTAAGTACTAGGTTTGGTTACTACATAGACATATGCCTCCCCCCACCACCCACCCCCCCCCTCCCTACACCCAACCACACCCACACATACACACACAAACAACTGCTTTATATATCAATCAGATTCACAGAGGCAAGGATGGAATGGATCATAAATTCTTCCTTACTCGTGAAACAAGGGCCTCATGACAGTGGCGCCCGATAGATGTGAATGGTAGAATAGTGTGTAGAGATACGGCAGCAAGCTGTATCGAATCTCCAAAGTTTCCCTGCTCACACGAGCCAATTCTGGACCCCAAACAGCTGGATCTTGCTCCTATAGGATATTGAGCAAATGTAAAAAAAAATTTTACACATTACTTAAATGACATGATAAGTTCACTCATTGCTTCTGGTGGAAGAGAATTTGGCCAAAAACTCATGGACTTTTTCTTTTGCATGTACTACTTTGTTTTGTTTTGTGTAAACCAATGACTTTACCCTAACATGTATTTCAATTTTAGTAAAATTGTTTCATTTTGTTCCATTTTAATTACTATTAGTGCGTTGCTACGTTACCTGAAACTGGTTCATATATATGCCATGTATTATTGTAGATATGACAGACTAGTTTGGCAACTTCAAGGCTATTGAAATAGTCTATATCTATCTCCCATTTTGAGCAGGCCAATATTAAAGAGACTTTGTTATTTTGAATATATTTGGATTCAAATACTGCTTGAGTCAGCTAATCCACACTAGTTAATGACTTACTTTTTAATTCCCTACTCCTGTCAAAGATTACAGAGCATTGGTGTAAGAACAGGGGTATAGAGTGACGCTTGGCTGCGGCTTATGTTGTGTGCGCTGTATGTCAGCTCCAGTGCTAACCACACAGAACTGTTGTCTGTTGCTTATAATATTACTAAGATGCACAAGAGGCTTAGAGAGGTGATTGCTTTGACATTCTGTTGTTCACCAAGGCTAGGCTACCAGACTACCACACCAAGGCATTGAAGCATGAGGCTCCTGCAATGTCACCGAAGAGATGTGACAGACCATAACTTGACTTTCGAAAGTGTAGTTAATTAGCCAGTCAAAGTATTAAATTGCTTCTCTTTGAGAGTGTAACTGTATGGGAAAAGTTTTCAACCTATCCCAAGAACCCCCATACATAGCTTCGGATGGATACTTATGAAACATCTCCCACAAAAGGTGTGAAGCTGACTAATGGCTTTTCATGTCTGTAATCTCCAGGCAATGGAAGGCACGGACATATCGCAACGATTGAAACAAGGAAACTCACCTTCCAATTCAATCCATTGTGGTTCCTTGAGAATGTGTAGAATGCACCGAGCTGCATCCAACGTTGACACATTTCTTCGGTGCTGTCTAAGTTGAAGCCACAGATATCGGCACCAATCTGAATAAGAATGTTAAAGATACTACTGATTCCTCTGTCAGAGTACTAGGATGGATATCAAGTTACCAAAGTAGTCAAATAAAGAAAAATTTAAAAAGGGGTAAAACAGATACTTGAACAAAAATATTTTTATACCCTTTTAATGTAAATTTAGTGATATTAATCTTACTATGTAGCTCTTTTGGTTTTCAAGATATTCACTGTATCATTAAAGCAACGATAACATTTAGCTCCACAGTCCAGACCAAACATTATTATGGATCCATTGTTTTATTAATTCTAGCAACTCAAAAAACAACTGTGTTCCTTTTAGCTTCATGGAAACAGAGGAGCACCCATGGATGACATCCATAACCATTTGTTTGTTCACGCATTGTTTGAAGTAATAACAATGGTTTAGTTCTTCTACTGGGTTTTAGGCTGCTTCTACGGGAGCTGACTAAATGGTATGCTAGACTCAGTAGTCCAGCCACTTTAATAATATATCTGCTAACAATGAACGAATGGGTGATTTTTCAAAAAATAACTAGCAAAAAGTGCATAAGTGTGGCATAAAGGGCATAAATGTGGAATAAAGTTTCATCCTAGACTAAAAAGACTTCTACCTGGATTAACAGCAGAGTGCTTTTTACCTGTCTAAAAGATATCAAAAATTAGTTTTTCAGCATAAACTCATCCATTCCACATATAATGTACATCAGAAATGAAACTCAAAATATACTCACATAAGGAATCCCAAACATGTTGAATTCGAGTGAGCCTGTCAAGGAACAGAGTATATAAAAATCATTCTTAAAACAAATGCAAACAAAAAGGTCATTCACTGTTTGTTGTTTAATAAGACAAAATTTCCAATTTTTTCAGAACACTTACAAGTGTCTCCAGTTATAATTGGAGATGCAAGTAAGGGCTCTCTCATTAGCCATTTTGCCTTGCAATAACAATTAGACTACAAGCAAACCATGATGTTAGATGCTAATACTTTCATAAGAAACTGAAAACATCACAAGTGACACTAAATATCTATAACAGATTCTAGCTTCTGAAGTTTCTTATCAACTTCTACCATTATCTGTAAAAACCGATGAGCTGGGACAGTAGCTAGTGAACCCTCAAGCTTGACCATCAGAAGTAGGAATTTCTTCAAGTTACCATTCGAACCTAGTTATAATCGTTTCCATATATCTTTTATGTTTTAACTTTGTGCTTTTTGTCATTATGAATATACCCAAATCTGACACAAAAAGCAATGTTTCAAGTAGGAATTTCTTCCAGTTACCATTAGAACTCCAGCAATTATTGACCCCATATTTGCGTTAATGTTTTACTTTAACTTATTTATAGTTATTTTTCTTTCTTTTTTATAAATGTACCCAATCAGATACAAAATGCAATATCATTTGCGATCCTTTACAATTTTTAGTAAATGCAGAAATTTATATTTACACACCGATAATGGAATAAGCAAGATTGGACCATTTACTCCAGTTGTCTCCTAGCCAATGTCCAGCATACTGACCAATTCCTGGGAAGGTAGATCTGCTGATGACGATACCCCTCTTTCCACCAATAGCAGTCCTCATAGCCCTATCATGAATATGAAAAAACTTTCTTAAACAAAACAGACCTATTGAATATGCATGCCCTGATATCACAACTACTCTCTACATGACATATGATGACCTTTCTAAAAGAAATTGGAAGAAAATTATCACTAAATTTGAAGTTGTTGAACTTCAGCAAAGATGTGTTTTTTTCTTGTTAAAATTCCAGTATATTATTTACGACTAACGAAAGGGGGAAACTTTTCTAGGAATCCTGCTTAAATTTGTGTTCAGCTCATACGTAGTGGTTTTGGGAGGGTTTATACTAACGGTACTGTCTGGATGGCTTGAGACAAGCCGTAAAGGCTGTGGACGTCGTAGTGCAGTTGGCTACCGTTGTCCTGAGTCGAGTCGGGACAAGTCGTTTTCTCTGCCAGGACAGATCCGAGGACTCCTGTAAATGTATGAAGAAGAAGAATGACATAACAATCACAAAAATAATATAGATGCAGCATTGCCATGGTAACACTCAAGAACATTTCAGATATCGACATTAATGAGCAAATTAGCAAAGAGATCACTATCTATGTTTGGGAATCAAACTACTCATTTATTTTAGCATTTCAGCTGAGATGATTACAGAGGCACATTAGCTTTTTCTTCCAAAAAAAAACCCCATAAAAGACTTTATAAGTGTAAATGAACAGCCTATGGAAAAGCTTTTTTACTTTACTCTGGGGTGAATATTGATCGTTGTCTTGCTGTTATTGGTCGTTTTCTTCTTATTTTAAACGATGACAGGGATCCTTTGTCTCTACAAGGACAATATGACAAATTATGTAAATAAACTCTGACTCACAACAGGTCGCTACATTACGAGGATTGTATCTCTCAAAAACTCATTCTAAAAAGTAGCGTACTCCTTCAGTCTTCAAAGAAATCTAACAATTCAATCTGTAATTTATAATTGACAATTTCCCCCAAAAGAATCAGCTGCATACTTCAATAGAATTGACAATTGACAACATCTTTGATTTGTTATTTTGTTTAAATTCCATGTCTTAAACAACATGGCTGTTAAAATGACATCTGCGGCTTGAGTCATGACCAGACTGAATGAAATGTTTATAAACCAGAAAATAGTCATCAAAATATGAATTATTTATTGATTAACCAGTTTTGATATTATCAGCGGCCACTTCTGTGTTTAAAGGAGGAATATAGTGAGGCAGATATGATGTCACTAAATGAACACAGCAACTAGAGTGAAAATGCATAAATTTATAAATATTGAAGGCATATACATTGGAAGAAGACTTCACTTACGAGGTTTGTATGGAGGGTTATTGTAGGTGTTGTAAGGGCAGCCATCTAGTGTACCATCCACAAAGTTAGCTGGTTCATTCATATCCTAAGAAGACACAAAATGACTAAAAAGATCTGCATATTGAATATGTAACAATAAGAGACAAGGAAACGGGGGTATTTTCTAGGACCAACGTCAGCTTTGCAGCTACAGGGACCAAGACGATTTTAGAAGGAGGGATTTATTGATGTAACATGTGGCTGGGGGGTGGGGGAAGGTATATATTGCTACGGTTGCGTGGATAAATGCGGTGGCATTAGGAGCAATGACACCTAGAGTTCACGCTCTGGCTGGCTAATATAAGGCAGAACTTTGCACTCATTAAGGGGCAAGCAATGACATCATATAACACTAGCCAATGCTGCAGCATGATTAGAGCTTATTTTGAGGGGCTTTAGCCAAAGTGTCGTACCCTAATGTTGTACCCTAATTTGACCCCTCCTGTTTCTTGACTGCAGCACTGATATCTTCGACAGATTTACCAGCATATTTCATGTAGGAGATTGTTTAGTACCGTTTGACCTTTTATTTAATATAACGTAATACTAATATATGATACCTTTGTAAATCTCTTGGTTCCTATGACTACCAGAGAAACAAACAAACACATTGGAGAAAATTTGAAAATTACACACCCATAAAAATAAAAATATGTTGCAAAAATTAACTCAATGATATTAAAGTATGATGTTACCTTCCTCACAGAATTGAAATGGTGCTATATATAGTTCACTACGATTTGTAGCAGACTATTGATGGGATGGCTCTACTGTTAAATCCTGAGAGCTCGGCCTCTAGTCTGTGATCTATCATACATATGTCTCTTCCAATCTACAGACTACAAAATTATGATTCTACACGTTATAAAAATCTTACTTACAATCCACAGACCATCATAGTCTATAACATTATGGAAGTCTGAGCACTGTTTCGTCCACCAACTTTGTGTACTGGCCAAGAAATAATCCGGAAAGTAACAGGTACCTGGTGGCCACACCTACAAGACAGTTCAATAGACCAGAGGTGAAGTTTCAAGTTGTAGAATGTACGAACATGATAAACGTTAACATATGAAGATCAATTAAAGGGATGAATTTACAAGATATCGATTTGTCAAATTTGATAAAACTGCTTTTATGTAAACGAACAACATATTGCACTTCAGCAGAAATATTTATAA
>KN888778.1:23192-34479 GCA_000934455.1 Apostichopus parvimensis | reverse complement strand
GGCATACACTAGTTGCCGGTACTCTTTCAGTACCCGCTCCATTCTCTCCTTCCCTGTGTGTTTGGCCAGGAGGTTGTTAATGGTTGAAACCATGACTGGAGTCCATTTATCGGGATGCCAATTTGTCACCATCCCAGATAGTGTACTAAGCTTTAGTCCCACTACTGGTGGTTTCGACTTGGTCAGCTGGGCAGTTCCTGATGGCCCTGGAACACTTTCCTGTTTCAAGTAGAAAATAAAAGAAATTTATAATACAGGCAACCTAAAGATGTATGTGTACTAGTAAAGTTACCTTCTCATAATTTTTTCCTCATATTTCTGACTATTCCTGAAGAGTTGCTGCCGATTGCGACCTCGCTGACGGCCAAGGTGTCTTCGTACCCAAACCCTTACCATTGTATGATGTTCCAGTGAATCTGGTCCACCAAAGAGGGCCTACCTGTATGGACCACAGCTTCACTGTGGTACTGTGGTGTATTTTGTTTCATAACAATCATTGCACGCACCTGTGTTTTAACCTCCTGTGATGATATCATCTCTTCCACTTCTTTCTGCGCCTCAGCATCAACAGAACAGTCAAAGGAAGTGAAGTATGAAGCATCAGGTGTGGGCTCATCCTCGGTTGTGGTCACAGGCACCATGTGGACTTGTTCCTCATCCAGGGTTGACATATCCTCGTCAGAGTAGTCCATCCCAAAGTTTTCACCGGTATGGTTGTCACTGCAGGAGAAATCTGGGTATTTGGGGTGTCCATACTCGTGCTGGTGAATGTTGTTCAGCTCCGACGTCAACTTTGGGTCAAATGCAGGCAAAGTTAGATGTCGATGCTCGATGGCACGCTTCCAGTTCCAGTGCGTAAGACCCAAGAATGCCTGTGCCTGGAACAGAGCTGGGCTAACCCTTGTACCCGTGACCCAACGAGCCTGATGAGGATGGAACCCTTCCAGCTGTGATGTACCGCGGAGAGGTTGCCATACTGGTAGGCGCGTGGCTGGAGACTTAACTCCACCAAGGTGCACATAGTCCACCAGGCGGTAGAGAACTCCGCCAGCCTGGTTTGTGACATCTTCTGCAAAATATGAATAAGACAAATATTCATACACCTCTGTTGACAATACATTTAAAATTCTTCTTGTTGTAAAACTTTACATGAATTAGTTCACAACTATAATCACAGACCTTGCCATTGAAATAATAGTTGTAAAATTTGCTTTTAGAAAATCTTAACCACTATGGGAACAAGCTCAACCAGATACACTGTACATATAGTATATCACATTGTTAATATCACAAAATCTTGCACAAGCAACATAAATGGAGATTTAAGAGGTGTATTTGTGATCTCATAATTTCCTGTGCCCTACATTTTGTAATTTGTAAGACTCTCTCTTCTGCAGTGCATGCTATAGCTAGGAAAGATTTGTGATTACAAAAACTGACAATTTGTTAAGATTACTGTACCTGAGCCATCAACAGGATGAATGTACGGATCAGAAAGACAGCCGCGTCTGATGTGGGTCCTCTGCAGGTGCCATTCACTGGTCATGTTTTGTTTGAAGAGCAGGATCCCGTTGGCATCGGTTACGTCTTCAAACGATTGAATGACAGCGTGGACCCTCTTCTCCAGTTGTTCTGGGGCTGGAATAACAGTTCTGAAAGGGAAAAAATGAATAATATGATTAACATATTTATATACAATATCAGTGTACTATTGGTTGTCAGGAACGTAATACTGTAGCATCATACAGGTACTGAAACATACTGGTCAGACAGCATCAAGCAAGGTGAACTCTGGATGAGGAAAGAAGAACTTAATAAGCCAAACCTTACAAAGTAACATATTGTGTTAACAAATAAAGACTTATCATCTTGCACTATTTTGGAAGGGATGGAGTGTACAGTTTTTTGGTGTTTGGCAATAAGGAATATTGAGTTTGATTGACTGGGTAATGAGTTACATAAGTATCCAACAACTGTCATTATTTAATACTGTCATTTATTCAAACATTAAAATTATATCTAATCTTACCTGCAGTGTTTTCTGATCTGCTTCTTAGTAGGGTCTCCCTTGGCACCTATGGCAGCTCTAGCTGAACGCAAATTCTGCATGTCTTCCTCATCAATGATGAAGAAGGCACTTGACAGTAGACCCATGAACCTCGGGTAGGCAGGGTGGGCAGCAGAAGTACAGGCTTTGGCAAACCTCCTGAGGCAGTGAAAGCTGTCGAGGAGTTCCACAATGTCATTGTTGAAATTTTTTCGGCATGCACTGTTGCGGGTGACGGTGCTCCGGTCAACCAATACTTCCACTCCAGCACTGTTGGGACCTTTACCCGGAGGGAGGGAAACTTCTGCCTTCTGCAGTTTATCAGAACCTGAGGAGGTGTACGGTGGAGCGACACAACACCACTTGTCTATCCATCTAACAGCTGCCTTGTCAACTGCCGCCATCTTGTACCTTTGGGAAAGCCCTTGGTAGTACTTATTCAAGGACATTTCGGAGTCACTGCCCACCATAACCCATGAGACAACCTCCCAGAACTCATTAAAGGTACAAAATGACCACATAACGCCACTGAGCAGTTCCACCTTCTGTGCCAAAGTACGGGTGTGGTCCGACCGCCAGTACTTCCCAAATACACCTTTCAGATGGCCATAGAGATACGGTTTCTGCTCATTGTACTCATTGATAAGCACATTTGCCAGAAACTGCTCCGAGATCGTCACACCTCTGTATCCGGTTGGGTTTTCATACTTCCCAAAAGGTGCACTTGGTCCAGCATAATTTAGTCCTGAAGCTGCATCCAAACTAGCCCTTGTCCTAGCCTGCCCACGGACTATTTTCAAGAGTGTCAGGTATTGATTGTGGGCTCTTTCAAACCTGAGTTGCAGGAGCTCTTGAATTTCTTTACAGGAATCTGAAGGGGATCTTCCAGACCTCCTGATTTGGTCCACCAGGCTCTTGCACACAGCCTTCCGGTATGTCACCACGGCAGGAAACAAGTTCTGCAAAGCTTTGGGTAGCATCTGTAGATAGGATGGCTGGTCAGAAGCCCAGGGAGAACACTTACACTTTGAACAATAAAGTGTGCTGGCCAGGATGTAGTATTGGCCAGTGTTCGGCATGCCGGAACTTCCACCACCTGTTCCAACAACCACCCTCGGCTTTCCTATTCCTCTTTTCTCTGCCCGACCAGTACAGGATGCTGTGATGCAGGGAAGTTGTGCAGTCCCCATTAGCTGTTGGCACATGGTTTCAGGACTCCAAACAAACATGGGATGAAGCCAAAAGTCATCAGGTTTTGGGAGTTGATTTGCCGGTCGACTCTGTAGTTCGCCAGGTGGAGGGGTACGCCACAAGGGTTGGCCTTGCCATCTTGATGGTTGTAGATACTCCACTGTTCCTGGGAGCAATCCAAGCTTCTGGAGTTCTTTCCGCATCCACATCTCTTGAACTGGACTGACAAATCTTTGCCAACTCAAATCTGTTGCTGTGGTTGCAACCTCTTCACCAGCCGGAGCTTCAGGCGACACAATGGTAGGTTTGGATGAAGTGGTTTGGTCTTGTTGGGTGGCTTTCGGGGGGGCAGTTTTCTGGGTCGAGGTAGAAGGCTGAGTAGGCGTATCAGGCGAAGTAGTTGCGGAGGATGATGGCAAACCCTGGAGATGCACCTGGAACCTATGCATCGATGAACCCTGCATGACGTTTTTCTTGCCCAGGATCCATCTGCAGTACTTCTGGTGCTCTTTGTCAGTTGACTTGGTCACATCTCCATACGTCATGGTGTGGAAGCGGCCAAACCCTAGTACGTTGAGACTAGCATCCCCCGTCTCCTTGGCTTTCTTGTCAGCTTGGATACTAGTCACTTTATTTTGGTGAGCTGTCACACAGGCAGGTACTTTCTTCATGTAGTTTACCAAAGAAGAAACATTTGCAGTTGCCCTGTCAACTTCTTCTTTGGTCTTGCCAGGACTCGGGCCTTTCTCATGCTCCCGCCACAGGTAGAACCCATAGCCTGGGTCATTCTCCATTAACCACCTGAAGGTTTTCCCACGGTACTGACCTCTCTGTATCCACAGCTCACCAAGAACAGTAATTTCATCAGGATTGGCAACTCCTGATATGCGCAGCCGCTGTCTTGCCCTTCTTTCAACATCCTCTGGAGATCGTATTATGGGAGGTGGCAAAATGGTTGGTCTGGCTTTGTAAATTTTCTTCACCTGTTCTGCCTCTATTGTTAGTTTGGTGATGACATCCCCAGACTTGGTCAGTCGGATGTTTGGGCCAGGCATTTTAAGCCAAAGTAGTGATCAGTGTACCTGTCAGATAGTAGCAAAAATAAAAATCATTAATGTAGTACATTGTTCAAGAACACACAATTTAAGAACACACTGTTTAAAGAACACACAGTTAAGAACACACATGTGCTTGTAACTGAGTCACACAATACTGTTGATCTAAGGAAGTAAGGTTCTACCTTTGGGAAGATTTAACTACAAGTAATTGAAAATGAATATAAACACAATATTCTCCTGTGACCCACAGGGTAATAACTATTCATATGCCATAAAATAAGTAAAAGAATATAAGCAAACTTAATTCTTAAAGACCATTCTAACCTATCACTTACTGTAAGTTATACTAATCCTACTAATTAACGCAGGTCCCTCACCCTCTTCATACGTCAAATGACGAGGTATATCTAACCATATCACTGCAATAAGTTAACTACCTAATAAGCAAAATAAAGTAAGTACAGTACTACAAACAATATCCAAATTACATGGGTGGAGTCTTCTACCTAATGCATGTACAAGTTCACAAAGATGTTAACTAAGGGCGACATAGCAATAGTAATCTAGCATATACATGAATAAATCTGGTCACCTCATACATGCATTTTACCATACATTGTAGGCATGGCAATAGGTATTTAGTATCAAATATATTGATAATGAAGTGAAACTTCAGAAACATGTAACGATACGCAAATGATCATTAATCATACAATTAATTGCCTATGTTGCCAACATACAATAGCAATAACATGGTGCTAAATAAATTGAGGGAATAAATTGGTGAATAGCCATCTATCTCAAGTCAGCAAAGCAGTACTTATCTAGGAATGTCGCAATATACAATATAAATACAAGCTAGTTCAACTACGAACATATCCTGTCAGAGATGAACAATTAACTCTAAAATCATCACAACTCTATAACTTACAAGGTTAAAAAGTGACAATATATAATAACGGGACAGTCCCTCAGCTGGTATTAATATCAACATGTAGCACACTCATTACTTCAACCCATCCAAAACTACTGATTTTGACCACAGGTTGCCATAGCAACTAACAACTTTTGTAAGGCCTAGAGAGTACCTATAAGCATCCCCTAGGATAAACAGTAAACTACAAAGCCGAGACTAAATCACCTCTGCCTATCTGCATTCTGCTATACTGTCATTTCGTGTTAAATCACTTAAGTCTGTTGCTGGACCCTTTCCAAAACTAAACACCCTCATTGCATGATTAGTGCCCCATGAAATAAGCTTATTCTGGACATTTCAACTGCATTGCTTCAAAACTGGCCGATTTATGCACACGATATACATGTACTGATTGACAGTCATTTTCTACTATTCTTTTACTAAAGTGAATTCAAGCAGAAGCAGGCAGTAAATTGCAAACCTTATTTCTTTATGTGACATTGACATCTGCACAGTTTTGAATTAAATGAACTTGAAGTACAATACTCAGGCTGACAAACATGTGGAACAGCAAGCAGCCCAAAAACATTATTGTAAAAATCCCAAACTTTGAGAATTTTCATATAAAAATAAGGCAAAATACACTCCTGAATTTTTCTTTCGTACAAACAGGGTGGTACTATATCTCTTCAAGAAGAAATCTGATGTTTTTCGACATGACAGGTTTTGAGATACTATACTGGTTGTCAAAGACGACCTCTTTTGTACACCAGATCGAGCAACTTTACAACCTCATAAATTAATGTTGAGATAAGCTCGAACTCTGAATTTGGTAAGTTGTAAGTAATTTATAGTTGTAATTTAAGTAACTGTAAAAATTGGTATCAAAACCCCTTCCTCATGCTGAATGGCAGCATGAAATAGCAACTTTAGATCTGCCCAACTTGCAAATATATTACAGAAAAGCATTTGAATCATTCTTTTGTACAGTTTGGACTGGACATAATAATCCTTGAAAGAATCAAGTAACCTGTATCAACAGTTTAGAAGCAATTGATCACTACAAATAGCACATTTTTTTAGCGAAAAATACCAAAATTGAATATTTTGACACTTTTAAGTTGACATAACTCCAAATTCCACAAGAGAATGCTTTTATAGCCTAATTGTTTTTATTTTCCATTCTAAGGGATAGAGTCTATTGATTTTTTTTTTGATTGCCGAGAAATGAGACCTCAACAATCAATCACATTGCTGAATTTCATGAGTGTGATAAAACGGCTTGTTTTGAAGCAATACAGCTGAAATTTTCAGAATAAGCTCCAATCATACTAGAAATTTGGTTATTTTTAAAAGAAGTCAAAATACAACTCCAAAATTGGTTGAATTGATATGAAATGACCCTATATCTGGTCATATGGAGTGAACCAATTTATAGTGACTAATAGGCTAATCTAACACAAAACCTCAATAGTGCCTCCATCCACAAAGTACACAATGTCTCAATAGGTCTACTAACATATTGTAACATATACTGTAGCATATATGCTAATTAGTTTTATAAGTGTGCACCCAGAGAGGATGCGATCGGGAGGCTTAGCAAGCGAGACTTATAATAAACAACAACCCTGCTTACAGTCGATACATGCTTAAGTCATTTTTTATAATATACCATTCAATACCGCTAGTCTTTACACATATGGCTACAGCTCTTTCAACCTTAAAGTTCACAGAAGTTTGGCTTTTCCTATCACCATGGCAACTAGTAAAAGTGAAATAATGTTGCATCATAGGATCTAAACATATTTCTAATAGGTGACACTTAACATTAAATAAATACATATGAGTGCACTGTGTATTACAATAAATGGGGTAATTCTCGACCATATCATAACAATATACAATAAACACTGATAAATATTACAATGATGTGGGTTCTCATTAGACAATTAACCTTAACTTACCTTCAATAATCTCAGATTAATTCAATGTAGATTTGATCATATCAAAACACACATAAGATGCTAATGGTTGAGGGCATTATAAGTGCCATATAATCAACCCTATAAACATACTATTAAAAACAGTGAAAATGACACGATGTATACACAGTTTACAATAGTAATGACTGTACCTGTAGACGGTTGGTACAGGAATAACACTTAATTAAAAAATACATTCTGTGTGCACTATGCCATCACAGGATATCAAGATAATACAAATTACACTTACAAATTACAATAAAGGGATACTATTCTGTGTGCACATTTCAGAAGTAACATGTATACATTCACAACTAATATACACACAATGAAATGACTATAAGCTCCTGATGGGTCTGGGGAAAAGTTAAAAGATAAACTCTTACCTGTATGGAAATTAATGAAATGAATTCAGCCTCTGAAAGAGATCCTGCTAGAATTGAAACGTCAGGCACATTTACTTTTATACAACAATTATGTTATATCAGTTTTCTATAGCTTCAGCTTGTCTGTACGTCTTGGAGTATCTTTGTGAATGAGAGAGTTGCTTGCAAACGTAGATGTTTTAAGCAATTTTAAAACAAAGAGAAGCTTTGAAAGAAATTTGTTATCCCACAATCAGACAAGATTTTACTTAACACCTGGCCACACATCTTCCAGGAAGTTGATAATCTGTCTTTCCACACTTTAAAATTATTTCACCATAACAAGTTAACCACACCTGCCTCCCACTGAATACTTAAGATAAAGATAACCTAGCTAAGTGTAAGTTATGCCAGACAATCTTTAAGCCTACCAGAGAGCACAATGGGAACAGTGTGCTCCTCTTAGCAGAAATTAATCAAGCAACATGTCAACTCTGGGAACTTAACTAAGTATAGATAAACAAAGGACAAGGTAAATGGAACAAAAAGTGAAGGGGAAGAGGAATGTCATATAGAGGAACAAAACTATAGAAACTAATATCCATGGGAAACAGGGGTGCTAAATTAATATATTTCAAATTAATCAGATAGCATAATTGGTTGCCATGACAATTATAACACAGAGCATTTTACCATTATTATCTTCCTCATTCCCCTTACCCTATGTTCACCTTTACAATCTCTTAGCTACCAGTGCAGACAGGATGTCCACCTACGTTCCTACATCACCCTTCTTAGAAAGATTACTCACAGTTTCTGTTTACAAGCCATAGACATAATAATATATACTTTTCCAACTTCTTAGTCCCAATAGATCACTTACACTTTGACCTACAGCAACTCTCTACAACAGAAACCATACACCTTTCTGTGCACCTAATATATTTCTACCAAGAAAGTAACCTTCGGAATGATGTCATTCCCAATGATGTCATAGTGTTGTCATTTCTTCATAAGCCTCTGTTTAACCTCTGTTTAAGAGGAAAGGTAAAAATAAAAGCTACAATATAATTGTGTGTTAATGATTTAGGCTACTTCTATAATTCATGTGTATGTTATGATCAAATTCATGAATTATCTTATGATTTTGTGCAGTCACAGCAATATCTTAAGTACCCCCTGTCCCCCAACTGAACCGCACCTCTCCCCTCCAACAGACACCCACACATGTATGCATGCACAACGACACAATTTGGTTTCCATCAGGCCAACAAATACTATCTCTACCTCGCTCTGGAAAAATAGTTCTGAAAAGAGGAGATGGCAAGAAGAGAAAAGTTAATGTGTAGCATAATAGTTGAAAACATTACATTATTATCTGAATTTATATGTGCATGAAAAATAAAGTCATCAGATCCAACTGAGGTCTGTTTACCCATACCTGCATGTTTTAATATACCGTAATACTGCTGAAAAAGGTAGAAGTAGAAATGGATATGAAACCATAAGGAATAACATACAATTGAGTCGTAGTGACAGGTACTACTATAGAGTATGACACATGATAACACAGCATGAAATCTAATTACCATAATTAGCAGGAGCTTTTGTGAGGTTCAATAATGAATAAATAGTTATTTCATCAATGAAAATTGTTCAGTACCATGCAATTATCCATACTTTGATTCAAGAGTGAATTTATTGTAATTTTCAAGTCTGCTGGATATGCTGTGTTTATTAATATTTCAATGGTATTCAACTTTGCAACTCATTTTTTTTATTATTCTCAGGCGAAGACTTGAAAAATCATTTCACTAATTGGAGGACATTCTACAAACTTTTCCAAGATGTTCAAATCGAAATGGTGTCAAATGTGAGTTACCATCTTTCCTTTTATTACTTTATAAAGGGGTATTAGAAGCGTTAACTCCTGTATACTACATAGAAAGGCTTTGATAATCCACCTTCTGCCTCCTAAATTACAGAAGTAATCAAGCTACAACATGGAACAAAAATAGTGACAATCATTGATCATGCCGCAGGCTGTGTGTAGTAGTAGTACTGTAGCTATAAGCCACACATAATACTATACAGGTTGTGTTTCGTTAACGATTTAAAATGTGGCCATTTGGGGGGCAAAGCAGTATTTTGGCGTGCATGATGGAAACCCTATGTACATAAATGCTTTAAGCTGTAAATTATCATTTGGACAAAGATAAAAGATTAATTTTTAGTGATAACTACCCCTTCGTTGATGGAGGCATATCGACCTTGTTAAAAACCCAGTCACTTACTTGCTGTATTCTGTACGTACACACTGTATGCATCATTCACGTAATAAAGGCCTAACGTTAAACATGGTACCGTATAGGTCTACGTTTCGAACGCACACGACTCCATCTTTTACTTCCAATTTTAGAACTTTTCGATCTTACGAGGTGACATAAACATGCATATATGAAGCAAAACTACCGTAAATTCCTTGTGATAAATATTTCATGGACATTCGATGCTCCGTAAGTGAGAATTTCGGTCCGCAAGTGGTTCCCGAGTAGGTGAATACCTACGTGATTTTGAGCATGAGAAATAGTATGACTTGCCCTGTTGAGAAAGCCCCTGACATGAAACGTCACGACCATTTCTTTTGTATTTTGTTCTGACGTCACGTCAATGGAAAATACACACTGTAGTGTATCGTTCCCATTGACTCGCACACTAATTCATGTATCGTTCGTCACGCTATGGGAAATTGACTGTATCGTTCCACGTATCGTTCGTGTATCGTTCGAACGATACAGTCAAGATCAGAATGTCCCCGGCGCAAGGATGACACGCAAAATCGTGAAGCGTTCCATATTTTTCACCTTCTTTTACATGATTTTGTCCATTTTCGTGGAAATGGCGATCGTTTTAAGCCATAAACTTTTAGATTTTACGATTACGTCCCCTCCATCCTCTTTGCCCACAACTCCCTCCCACAGCCAGTTTTTATTAGCATCTTAGACATTTTCCGCAACCAAAATGTGCGCCTGTCTCTATTACAAGGCAACCATTGAGCAAAGATGTTCTAATCGTGATGTCTTCTTTAAAGTTTTGAAATGAGCAATATTTGTGGTGTATATACGTTGACAACACAAACCTCGGCCATCTCCGGATCCCTGTAACACTTTCGTGTTTCTGTTCCCTGCAGTGCCGGGTTCTCCTCTTGGTCTTCCATTGTCCGATCTGTTGTGTTGAAATATCCCATTATTAAAGAGCATGGAATGTTTTGGCTGGATCGGGAAGTTCGAACCAGTACGTTTCTCAGCGGCCTATAATTATTGTAGGATAGTTTGGACACTGCTTTGAATTTCTAACTCGTTTTGCTTGTCTCAGTTTCGAAATGTTCTTGACCTAGGTTTCGTTTGTTTGCATATTCAATACTTTAATGTTACAGTTTCCACTCCTCTTTCGTCCATTCCTTTTTTTCCAGGTGATTTGATGTTAATATCTTGCATTGAAATTGTAAGGATATTTCTGTTTGCACATTTACTACGGTTCGCCCTAGATGGCTTAAATGGACTTGGATCCGGACTGAATTCGGCATTATGTAAAGCCATCTGCTGAAGATTAAAGTCATTTAAAGTTTACTCGGTTTAACCTGGAAAGGTGAGAAAGAGCTTTCAACATCTTTCGAATTTAAGTGTTTGTGTGTTGTGATGTTCACGCTTTCTGAACAATTCACACTA
>KN888777.1:25550-42148 GCA_000934455.1 Apostichopus parvimensis | reverse complement strand
TTGTGGAATCTTTGATGATGCTGTAACAAAGGCTTCATTTTAATCAAAGGCTCAAACTTGTGTACCATTTCCATTTACAAAGGAAGGCTAAATCTCCAAAAATTCCAATAGAAGTTCTTCCATAGAGAGATTGCATAATAATTACCATAACTACTGTATCTGACATTGTCATAATGTTAATTAAGATAACCCACAGTACCACTTGCTCATGACAGTCTTCGTCTTAATGAAGGTCTATATGAACCTGTTACTGGGCAGAACTGAAAAGAAAACCCTGTTTACACAGCGTGAGCCAGATTTCTCACTGGAATGCAAAGATGATCAGGTTTGGATGGGTCAGACAAATGAAGGGAGGGTCAAGCGAGTGTGGGGAGGGTCAAGCAAGTGTGGGGAAGGTCAAGCGAGTGTGGGGAAGGTGAACGGAGGGGAGGGAAGGGATTAGTGAGGGGAGGGATTAAGAGTTCAAAGAAACATGCAGTGAGCTAGGACATCCTTAATATTAAGTGCACTACAGTGCACCAAAATATTCATCTGCAAAATTGGGCAACTAGAATTTAATACAGTGACTGAATACAGCTAAGTGACTGTACATGAGGTCTTTATACCAATAAATAAGCTTAAAAAACTTAAATTGAGTCTCCTTTGTGAGATACGTACAGCGGTATTATGTACAGTAGTACCTTGGAAGATTATATAATCAGACCACCTTATAATTATTCAATTAATCAACAATTTATCCAGAAAACCCTGTGATAACACATTGTTCTAATTTTCACAAATACACATTTACAATTAGGCACAGTGTAAGACTGCTGGGATATTGTACCCAAATAGCAAGTATTCTTCAGCTCTGCAATTGATCGAAACATGTTGGACAATACTTCCCCAGCATTAAGTTGTTCTTTAAGACAATTAGCTTGAAATTTCGGTGATGCATAAATTATACAATAATGATGCTTTTATCATTGAACAAAGCGATAATTTGCTACATACATAAATGGGACAATGCCTCTTATAGGTGGATGTAGAATATATGGCCCGTACATTTGAACCAACCTTTGTGAAGACATTGATTTTATGTTTTTTTATGCACTAAACTGGTCAAACCAGTGTAAAAAACAATGAGTTACACTATCGTGCTGTCAAGGTAGTGTAAGATGATACTGGTCTACATTTCAGCGGTCGACTTGGTTACGATATCACGCCAATTCTTAAAGATCTCCATTGGCTACCCATATAACACAATGCATCGCTTTCAAAATCCTTCTGCTCACCTGCTGGGGATAATTTATCCATCACAAAATGCTAAATTTTTAAAGTGATCAAGTTGTCATACAAGTGTAAAGATGTATAGTAGTTTTCTACCCAGAAATTGTAGTTTTGACATTTTAGAAATATACACTAATTATTGTTATTATGATTATCATGAATCCAAAATGCAGACAATTTGGTTGGCTTTCTTAATACGTTAAGTTTCCTGCTGTACCCACTTAGTACGCATTGAACATGAAACCCAACACGCTACATGCCCACGTTAGTCTTAATATTACAATCTGTGTATATTTACATGTACAGTAATACCATGAAGAAATCTGTGTCATCTTTTAACAGATTTGTATTGCAAGATTGCAAATGTATTTCAACTACTAATATATCTCACAATTGCTGGCAAAGAAGAAAAAAATCCAATGTTACCACTTCAACTATTTCATTCATGAACGTTTCACAACCTGCAAACTGTCTGTATCCCTATTTTCCTACAGGCCTATACTTACTGATATAACTGATAACTGATTTCAAATACAGTACTTCCAGATCCCCAAATATCTAAGTGACTCTGATTCAGTAACCGATTAGCGGTAAAACACAAGCTTTAATAAGCTTAATTGTACATGTAAAGAATCATATTGCAATTGTGATAAAATGGACGAACATTATGATTTGTGTACAGCAATAAAATAGTTAGTGGATTGGAAGAAAAACTAAACGGTTGCGTGTAAGTTGTAATTGAACTCTATTTCATGACAGGGCCTACAGTAAAATTTCACATTTTGCCACTTGCTTGAAAAGGCCTGTGCATATAAAATATATTGGCTTATAACCCCCACTTGCTTCTTTCCCTTCTGGTTAATAGCAAATTTGCATTTAGCTAGTGAATAGCCATAATCCCAAGTCCTGTATGCAAATAGATTGACATTTAGACTATCCTAAATAAGGTTACCAACTAGGCATTTACAAGTCAAGCCACCAAGGACAGTTGGTATCTAGTACTACCATTTAGTGCAACTATTAGTTACAGGAAACTATATGTAATATGGGCATATGCCTATAATAAAGGCCCAAGACTATTCATAATCATACGATATATGCCTAACCCAAGGCCATTCAGTACAAGACTATAGGCTAGGCCTGATAAACATCACTTCATAAGTTCATTCTCTATGTAGGACAGTAATATGCCTGTTTAACCCATTATCCTTATTTCAAGTCATGTTGGCAAATAGCTCTAATGTAGGCCTACTGGGTTTGTACAATGATATAATGTAGCCTTAGATGCATTGATATGACTAACTCAACTGTACCATTTGTATGTATAATCCTTTACATGTTACGTTCTAACAACCAGTTAGCAACGCTATAGCTTTACAGTGTTAGGCTTCAAGTCTAACGTTGTCTTGAGCACTGGTCATTTCTTTACACAACCTTACCTTAGTGCCTGTGATGGCATGACGCGCTAGTTTCACGACTGCAAAGTTACCCTTGCCAATAGTCTTTTCAATTTCATATGGTCCAACCCTTACGGGCCCTTTACTTCTTTGAGAGCGTGAAATCTCCGATGTAGGCCCAGGAGGACGACCAGAAGTATTCGCCATGTTGATAATGTAACCTTTGACCTCTTGATATCTCGTTCATCGGCTTTGGATCTCAGAAATTAATACAGTCTGCTTCCAGTTTGGAAGAAACGCATGCGTGTTGCGTAAGAGCGGTTAACCCTGTTTGTTCATCAAGTGATTATAATTTCTCGTTAACTCTCTGTAACAACACAAGGTTGTGGTGGCTGGGTTTGGGTTCGAAGGTCACAAGGCATTCTTTGCTATTAATATTAGTTATTGTATGCGTATTTCTGTTTCCCAATATCGTCACGTAGTGCTCTGATTATTGAAACCAACAACTCCAACGAACAGATATATAGACCTACCTGACCTAAATGCACGATTTCCGACGCTTCATGTGGAAAAAAATCCCAGCACGTTTCGTGTACGGAAAATGACCCTCAACTTTACTTCTAGTACTGTAGTGAAGTGTGGCTCACGTTTTTCGAAGAAAAGGCAAGTGATCTCCGAGAGATGTTTCAATTTCCTGTTAAAGGGAGTTAATTCTTACTTGTACTGTGTCAACCCTGCTTGTCGGACGGTAGTTAAGTACAGAAACTACTGAGCTCGTCTATTCCATCTGTCCATTTAACCTGTTTTCTCGGTTTTCATTTTAGTCTTCTTCTCAAGATTCTGCAGAGATGGAAAACGTCAGACCCTCCTACTTTTTATGCATAAAGAAACATTGTGTAACGATGTAAAAATGGCAGTACAGAGACGGGCGGATTCAGAGGGCTTTGACATGACAACCCGGTACCCGAACACACTTTTTTTGGGGGGCCATAATCTTAGCACACACGAGGTTGCATATCTCATCGCCAGCAAACACTGATTTCAAATGAACAAGTTTATTATTAGCTACGCAATCTAGCAATCGGAGAAAAGTACTACTTGGTATTCCCATTATACATGTGAAGGTACTATGTCATTTCAATGTTCCAATTGGTGTTATAGCAACATTTTCACCAAATTTGACCTCTGACCTTTGCTTCCGGGTGTCTGTGAGACACAATGGTTCACCCTGGGGTACCTCCCCACAAAAGGTTGAAACAAATCGGCCCAGCCGTTTAGGAGGAGTTTTTAACACAAAACTGGACACACACACGTACACTCACGAACAACACACGTCTTGACCACTCCCTCAGTCATGGACTTCCGGTCACATTGGGGTACCCCACCATTCGGTGACCCCCCCCCCCCCGGAGAAGCTGGACTCAGGAAAATCAACCATTACTATATCGCAACTGTTGCTATGACAACTGTTGTATTTGGCCCAACTGGCAAAGGAACTACAATATCTCATTATCCCTATATATGGCAGCGATCAGATAAAAACCCAAACGAGAGCAAAATAATTTCATAAACCAATAATAACTGATTATAGTCATTCAAAAAGCCCTATACAGTTCATCGCAAATAAAATAGTCGAAATATTTTATTTAAACACTTTCAAAATAATTTCTTTCTGTGAGAAGGAATCAAGAAAATTTTGAGATGAAAATAAAACTCTCGGTAAAAGATGTTGAAATTTCGAGAAAAAATGGAATATATGAGAAAACAGAAATCGAAAATTTAAGATGAATTTTCTATGTCCTATCTGGGCCACCGTAGCATAAAGAAAAGTAGAATTTGGTTAAACGAAGATGCTCGCATTGGCCTCCGGTTCCCCAATTGGCGAAGCCAGATGGGATGGGAGCAGGGGTAAGTTACCCATATAAGTTTTCAGGGACGACACCGGGACGGTAAAGAAAAATTGGCAAAAGAAAAGTGAATGCTATAGTCTATGACAATATATAATATTGGGCAGGCCATTTATATTGATAGCACTGCAATGTGATCTGTTTCTCATATTAGGCATTTCTCTGAACATGCAAGCTAACTTTGATTCAGTGGTTGACACTTTAGCCAAAGTTCCTTATGTCTGATGGAAGTTGATTTTTGTCTTGAATGAAACATCTCCAATTAGATCAATATAGGGTTATGACAAACCGTCCTACATATATACCTACCCACACGTACTATTATGTATTTGTAATTGCTTGATATCGTTAACATATAAAGGACCGTAGCCCTTGGGAGCGTTGGAAACGTACCTCCTTCCCCCAAATTGTCTCCAAAATTTTCTTCCAAATGTCTTACATTTACACACGGCTCTCTGGTCACTTCGCCCAACAACCATTTCGCCCAACTGCCATTTTGCCCAACCAGCCTGGTCATTTCGCCCAACCAGCCTGGTCATTTCGCCCAACCAGCCTGGTCATTTCGCCCAACCAGCCTGGTCATTTCGCCCAACCAGCATGGTCATTTCGCCCAACCAGCATGGTCATTTCGCCCAACCAGCCTGGTCATTTCGCCCAACCATTTTTTTAAATCATATTCAGTCAGAATAATATTACTTTTTTTATTTCAGTAGTTCAATTTGATTTATTTTGGGTTATATTACTTCGTGGTTGGTAAATAAAGTGATGTCCGTTCGACTTCGACCGGAGTCTGAGCAGTTATTTTGGGTATAATGGGAGGATTCCTAGTTCAATTTGATTTATTTTGGGTTATAGTATTACACTACTTTAGGCGGTTATGCATGCCATGGAAGTTATATTATTATACAACAAAGGGGAATCGTTTTTGGAAGTAAAAACCTATCAAACCTAACCCCTAAAACACTAATCCATCCTACCGACTGTAACCACGACTTCAAGTTTCCTTAATATTTGGTTCGTATCCCGTAACGTTAACAATTCCCGAAATTATAGCTTGCGCCAGTGGCGTGCAGAGGATTTTAAAGGTGGCAGATTTAGGCAGGAGAGCTGATATTTTGTGGGAGGGTAAGAGGCGTGTGATTAATTTTATAAAGGAGGACCTGTACTGAGGTAATTGAAGGCGACTTTTATGCAGAGAGGGCTGGGTCCCCCACCCCCAAAATTAAAGATAAAATGGTGCATTTCTGAGGCCTTTAAATATAATTTTGGTCTACATAAGTAACTCTTGATGCAAGAATGTGCTGTCTCAGTGTGGATAAATACTTTAAGGGAGGTGGTGGTTGGGGGGGGGGGGGCAACTCTGATATATCCATATGTATGGTATTCATAATTTTTGTGATAATCATTTTGTGGTGAGGTGATTTAAGCGAGATAGTTTTCTTCGAATCTTGGTATCATGAAGTAATGCGTCTCTTTTAGTTTTACAATCCTTCTTGATTTTAAAAGTTTTCGTGTTAATATTGAAATTGTTCCCAGGGCAGGGTGATTCACAAATGTAAGCCATAGATGATTGTATTCGAGATGTCTGCAGTTTCAAATCTTGCTCGATCCAGCAAGATAGTTCTTTACTCGTTCAAACATTCATACACAATATCCCAGCTTTTGAGGCGCGTTCTTGGTTTAAGTTGTGAATATCACATCCTTGAATATCATTTGTGCTTTTAACAGCTAGGAGAATATATCGAGTAAGTTGCTATCGAACCCTCTGATTGACCATCTGTGGTCAAACTGGTGTTAGAAAACTAGTAAGTAAACGAAACACAAGTCGGTGTGTGTTGGTAAGGATATATTCGCGAACTCATTTAGGACGGGGAGTTTGACAAAGGTGTCGAAGAACATAATAATCGAACTGGGGAAAAGCTTCCGAAAACAGAAAAAGGAACACAGTGAAAACAAGATAAGTTATCCTTTGTCGCAAATAGGAGGCGTCCGAATAAAGGGGAACCCTCCCACCTCGGTCTGACCTACCTAACCCTTAACCCTTAACCCCCCCCCCCCCCCACCACCACCACCACCCCACCTTTCCAGAGCCGAAGTATCCAGGCTAGTCAGTAACATGAAATATGTCTATTTGATATCTATAGTGGATATTTCCTAATCTTATAGTTTATAGGCCCGGTCACCCCGATCCTCTCGGATGTCATTTGATGGAATTTGAAACGTCTTTGTTGTTAGTAGTATTATTATTTTGAAAGCGAAACGGAAGTAAGATATCATTCATTGTCCTTCAAGTTGGACTAATTAACGTCCGACCACTGTCGCTAATGACCTTTCTTTTGAAGTTTCAAGCTTAAGCGTGACTGAATTTCATTATCTGTCTTCACCTAATCTGCTTAAACGATTCCATTGAACAAGCAATAAACCACAACTACATGCCCTTTCAGTGGAGAAAATCAAGTTACAAGTTACCGTAATTGTAATAAATTACTGGCAGTAAGAGGAGTGCACTACAAACTACACCAGTCTTGAAATGAACTACTATATAGTAATGATCAATCATTTAAACTAGAAAAACAAAATCCGAAGAAATACATCAGGTGAGAACGGAGAAGTGATCGGTGGCGTTATTAATGCTCATTAGCGACAACTTCATAATTGCCTATTCATTTTCAGATAACCAAACTTACACAAGAGCCGAATCGTGGATACATAACTTACTGGAAAATGATCAATTAAGTTTGAAGAGCAAAGATCAGTAGCGTGTGTAATTGTTGGCCTGGGGAGAACACCCGCCCCCCCCCCCCCCCCCCCCCATCGTCAGTCGGGGAACTCTTTATATATTTATTTTCAACAGTCAAAATTATTTCTCAGCACAATTTTGCCTTTATATCTACTTATCGACTTAATTTACAGTCTAAGTGTAAGTTGTGGGTAGGACCCCACATCCCCTACATGGGAGTCGCATTCAACAACACAATAGCCACACCTCTATTTCACAGAGTTGTGATCCACCTACAGCCCGTATACATAAAGATGCATTCTCTTACCAAAATTAGTCAAGGGAAACTTGGAACTCCTGCCCAAAGATATATACACACCTTTGAGATCACTAACAAAGACACACAATTTCTGTCCCAATGATTGCTTTACTTATAATTAGTGTAAAACCCTTTCCTGTTGCTTTCCATGTTGTATCGAATTGAACTGGGGATGCCATCCCTTGTTACAAGGATTGTAAGGTACTGTCTGATGACTGACATCACAGCAAATAAATGGTTGAATGCATCGCCACCAACTACAATTACTGTATTTAACATTGCTCATATCGTAGGATATATTATGAGCACGTAAATCAAAACTCAGTTCTTCGTATACTTTCTAGCCAATTGCTTATTTTGGCTTTCAACAAACAGTTTAGAGTTGTCAGCCTATTAAGAATAAACAAAGACACTGAGCCATACATGTTGCAAATCTGATATAATATAACTTTGTTTTACGTTCTGCGCGGAAAAGTTAGATCATGTCGCAAGTGTATTTATGTTCTTTTTGACTTGACTTGCTTTTTTAAATTTGTCAATACTATGCTACACTAAAATCCGCTAACAATGTTTGTCGTTATCTTGACTGGTCCAGACTCATTACAAACAGAGATTCAGAGGAAGGCGTACATTTTCAAATTGTCCAATTTGCTTGATCAGTTCAATCCTATTTTGAACAATACTTGTTAGTTTCGAAGAAATACCTGCCTGTAGACCGAATGAATGACCTTCATTCAGACCGAATGAGTTACATGCATGCAAATAATGTTGTACCATACACGATAGCTCGGAGAACTATGAGGTACCTGAACACGTAATCTGTAGTTGCATATAGGAGAAGTATAAGGTGCCTGAACCATGATCTATAAACTGATGTAGTACATTATCAATTGCACCAGGAAAGATAAACTTGGCAAATAAACTTCTTTCCTTTCCACTCCTCTCCTCTCTTCTTCCTTTAGGCGGGTTGGGTGGGGTTGGGTAATAATGAGCAATCGAAAATGATTTCTGACTAAGTTCTGTTTGAAACTGACAGCGGTCTTTAAACTATAGTTTCTTGTGGATATGCATGTGCGGTTGTCCATTCAAATGCCTAGCCCTTGTGAGGAACACTGCCTTCAGAATTAACGGCTCAATTGTGTCTGGTTTCTTAATCTTTCTTTCTATAGAATATATTTAAATGGTTACTTATCTATGCCAAGAAAAACGACAATAAAACCATTTTCTATACGTCACGAGCATCACATATCGAATAATTGTTGATACTGTTCGCCACATAAACGTAGGCAAACCCATGACATTGGTATTCCCACCTTTTCTCAGTAACAATAATGCATTGTTGCAAACAGGTTGTTTACTAAATCTTGAATTAATTAGCCAACCATTGTATTGTACCTTTCGTTTCTTTGTTTCTAATTGCAGAAAGTTCTGATGATTCAAGTGCATATAATATTCATATGATATGCAGTGTGAAATGTAGGAAGACTGATGGGGAAAGTTTCAGAATTGCTTTTTCCTTCTGCTGATGGAACTAAATAGCACATTAATGCCATTCCAGCACACAATATGTTTTCTAGTAAGGATAAAGCAATGGGTTTATTATATGATTAAGTCGAGCAAATAGGAACATCCATGCGGGGAGGAGGAGGTGGGAAGGGGGGGGGGGGCAGGGTAATATCCAGGATTTTATGAAAGGAAGTTATGTGGACTTGGGTCGTTGAAGCCCACTTCCGTGTAGAGGGGGTTTTTAGGGGCCTCCCACAGGAGAATAACATTTTTTGAGTTGAAATGGTACATCATCTGAGGTATGTATTTAGTTCTACGCGCAAGGTTCTGCTTATTTAAATACTTTCATTGTTTTGGGGGTTGGAAGTGGGATGTACACCCCAAGCTCTCTGGATCCGCACCTGTTGTTGTAAGCTTCTGTGCCCTGTATCAATGTTAATGAGTCTTTATTGTCGGTGGCTTGTATTCCTGATATCTCATTATACTCAATACAACGTAGGGTGTACTCAATAATAGCTATATACACTCGCTACCCCATCACATAAGAATATCCCATCAACTGTATTTTCCTTATCCGTAGTAAAAGGTCAGTGGCAAGTGCAGACAGGTAGACATCATTTCCTCATGAGTAAATCTACTATATGTTGTTTCTTACTGTACATAGTTTACATTCCGTGCATTGCATGATCTAAAGATACTTCCTTACAAAAGTAAGTAAATAAACTAATAAATAAACAAACAGTTACTGTAAATATTGAAGTTGTAACTGCTTCTTCGTATCACATACAGTTCGGTGATCTCATACATAGGTACGAGCTAAGATACATATCATATTATTTCATTTGATCGACTTCGTAGAAATTGAATTCTTCATCTATAACTAAAAATTCATCTTGGTAAGATCATCTATACCACAGAAGGCACAGTGGGCTTCATGGAACACCAAAATCAACACACAAGCTATATATTAAACTATTCATCTATATGGAGGCTGTGCTCAATGCCACAGTTAAATGTTTCGTTCAATTGAATGCACCGATACTGCTAGATTTCAACTCTTGGCATTATCAGAAATTGCGAGTTCTTCGTAAATGCTTGAGTCACGGAAAGCGATGCCAAACTTCATTATATCTAGTCCCGCCATCATCTTCTACTACACGAACCGTTTGGCTGTGTTCCTCAAGGCGAAGAACCACGTGACCGCATATGACGTAACGGTAAAGTCATTTGATCGTTTGTTCGTGCACATTAACTGCTTAGCCTTCCAGAGTGCCTACAGATGACGCACGACAACGTAGTTGTGACGTCACTGGAACGCGCTTGACATTACGCGCGGTAGTAAGCGGGGAAAAGAGAATGTAGAATGAACAGGATATTCTGTCTCCGAGACTAATGTGTTATTTTCTATGCAAACAGAAACCCGCCTCCCCTCGAGTTATGAATAGAGGAAGCAGAACTGAGCCCAGATCTGACGGGAATGGTGGTTTGTCACTTGTGACTTGTGAAAAACTGCTTTGTAATTAGCAGACATAACCAGAGCATTACAAAGTCAGTAGGAACACATATAGTCAGTGTGCTGCGAATTTGAAATACAAACCTTGATAACAAGCCAGCTGGAATTGCAGCTCTGAGTATAGTTCCTTGTTTGTTTTGAGACTGTCTTGAAGTAAAATGACATGGGTATTTTATTTGTAACGATGGGAGAGGGATGGGAGGAGAAAAGGGGTCAAAAGGTTCGTCCTATATCACCATAAGATTGTCTAAATATTTTGTGGAAAACAAATAATCGAATGTATGTTGTAATATACATGTTGAATATTCGTTATAATTTTAATATATGGTGGTAATAAACGTTGTAATGTATGTTGTGATGTATGTTGTAATATGTGTTGAATGTTTATTGAAATAAATGTTGTTATATATGTTGTGATGTTTGTTGTAATATGTGTTGAATGTATGTTGTAATAAGTGTTGTAATATATGTTGTGATGTATGTTGTAATGTGTGTTGAATGTTCATGAAATAAATGTTGTAATATATGTTGTGATGTTTGTTGTAATATGTGTTGAATGTTTATTGAAATAAATGTTGTAATACATGTTTTGATGTATGTCACGTAACAGTAGTAATATGTGTTGAATATATGTTGTAATATACGTGGTAATTTATGTTGTCATATAAAGCTGTCATATATGTTGTCATATACGTTGAATAATATATGCTGCAAAATTTGGAATTTTGGAAACTAGATTAAATTTCTTTGTCGTTACTTTAGAACTACCTTCTGGTATAACTGAGATAATAACATGGAGAATGCTAAACAGGTTACTCTCCTCTAACAGAATAATGGAATCTTGTTTACGTGACGATTCTTATCATTGGTCCATTCCTTGGTGTTACCCTTTACTCTTGTTTTCTTTTCTTTTGTTGCTTGTTCTGTTTTCGTTATTATACCTTCTATGTATTCGTTGCATTGTAAAGGGGGACTCCTCGTAGAATCCCCATGTTGCTTCCTCCCTCCTCCATTTACCACTTTTTATTTATATAAACATACCATTGTACCTTATTTATTTAGTGGAAATATAGTCAAAATCAGAAACTCCACTTTTAAGCATAGCTTTTCTCATTCAAGGAACAGCGGTGATCTTGCGGCAAAACTAACAACATAGCATTTTTTTCAAGCAAATTTGATATCAATGGGCCTTCGCAGAAAAAAAACCGGGGGGGGGGGGGAGTGCAGGCAAGCATATAGTCGGTTTATTCGATAACCGGTTAACAGTCCAGAGAATTAACCGGTTAAAATTTTAACAATAAAACGAATTAACAGTTTAATCGGTTAATCTTCAAAATTTCACCCGGTAAGTTGGTGACACAGTTTATTTTGAAAGAGAGATCAATCTTTTCGGTTCTGTTTTCCTTGTTTTTATAATTTTATAATTTCAGGGGGTGACAAGTGCCCCTTGTGCCCCCCCCCCCCCTCCTGGGAACACCCATGTTGATAGCTATGGAGATGTTACATCATAAAACACATTTGGAAACTATAAACGTCCTGACAATGAATCGGTATATTTTTTATGCTAATTTAGTTAAAAGAAGGAAAAATGAGTACAAGTAATGTTTCTATCTAGTTATTAAAGTTTCAAAATATTCTCCTAAATATATGCTAAATCCATGGAATGTTCCTTTAAGGCATAACCTTCAGTGCATTCCTTACAATGCAAATGCTAATCCATTATATTATAAGTTCTAATAACTCAACCAAACCTTGTTATTAAAACCTAATATAAGCACCAGAGCAACCTTGGACGTACATACAAGACCCTGTGTCCTTGACAAATTTATAATACATTGTCAGCATGTTATATTTTAGGTCACAAAAGTCTTATGTTTTCCCATTGAGCTTTGTGTTGCATCTCAGGACCTGACCTATACTGGTGCATTTTAGACTACATGTTCCCATTGAGCTATGCGTTGTATCTCAGGATCTGACCTATGCTGACCTATACTGACCTATACTGGTGCATTATAGACTACATGTTCCCATTGACCTTTGTGTTGCATCTCAGGATTTGACCTATACTGACCAAAACTGACCTATACTAGTGCATTTTAGACTACATGTTCCATTGAGCTTTGTGCTGCATCTCAGGATCTAACCTATACTGGTGCATCTTAGACTACATGTTCCAGCCACTTTAATTGATGAGTTACCGATGTTTTTAGGATATTTCTCTAACTATTAAACAAAAAAGGTATAGAATACAACCTGTGGTAAAGGTCAGCAGTTTTTTTTTAACGTTCTGCAATAAATTTTGCTGCGTCAGTGATCCGTTTAGATATTTGCTACATATTCTTGCACATGAACATCCCTTTAAGCTTCATCAATATAAGGGG
The DNA here is from genome assembly GCA_000934455.1 of Apostichopus parvimensis. NCBI lineage: Eukaryota > Metazoa > Echinodermata > Holothuroidea > Aspidochirotida > Stichopodidae > Apostichopus > Apostichopus parvimensis. The sequence goes on along the minus strand of KN888777.1, from coordinate 29,137 downwards.
CCCAATGCACGTTAAGCGAGCTAAAAGATTTCAAACAATGCTCTCCTGGCTGGGCAATAAGAAGGAATACGTGTTAGGGTGGCCAGTCAAATGCTTACAAGTTTGAATGCTTTGCCATAACGTTTTGTCGTACTTGAAGGCAAATGGACGATCCTTAATGCCTGAGTGAAATCTTGTTGATATATGATAATTCAAGCAAATATAAAACACATGCATATGGCCACTTTTCTATAACTAACCATGTTCTAAAGATATTAACGTATATAAAATATATGTTAAAATATCTTTCTTCTATATGCAAATTTGACGAATGACGTCAATTCTTTTGTTCAAGGCAAGGACGCTATTAATGTTAGTCCATAGCTCCATTTTTGATACTCTCTCAACTTTGTAACATAAAATGTTCTCTATCGACATCTTTTTGTCGCTGGTATACAGTAAAGATGTTTATTGAGGTTTGTGTTGATTCTTCATACAGTGGGTGCCCTTGTGGTCTCTGAAATAGTCATTAATATAGCTTTATACATCCAGTTACTTTGATTAATGAACCTTCAATGATTAAATGGAATTTCATTAAACAATATAGTAAGTGGTATTAGCAGGGAGTTGTTATGGACTCCCTGCTTGAATTGTCTGTAATATTCACATGACGCAATATCAGCCAATCAGAGGCAAGAATAAAAATAACGGCTAAAAAGGGGTTGTAGAATGGTCTGTCAAATGTCAACTGTTTGTTTGTCTAAAGTCATTCCTTAATAACCAATTAATTGGAAAATCGGTTGATCTAGTCCATTCTAAAGTACTTTAACAATGTTCATTTGACTATAGTCAAAATTCAGCCCAAACGTTGCAGTAAATGTTGACACTTTTGAAGTTATGCAAGTTGCGTATGATGACGTAACGTACGTAGGCCTAATAATGAGCATAAAATCACATTCGATAAGTACTCGCTCATTTACTGTTCATTTGAAGAATGTCAGAATTTGATCAAGTTTAATTAACTTTGAGGAATAGTTAGGGGTGGCGAATTCAGAATTTAGAAAGGAAAGGATGGGGACCTGGATTCTTAGAAGACCGGGGGGATCTTCCTCGACAGAAAATTGAAGTTTAGTCGTCAAATGGTTCATACTTATGTTTCTAAGTAGGCCTATAGTTAGGTCTTCACAGTAGAGTGTGTTAATAACTAATGTTGAAGTTTCCGTATGAGGTTGAAGGGGGCGGCGGTGCACCCCACACGTTCCCCAATCCGCACCGTACCTCCGGCGGTAGGCTTGGTAAAATTGCAGACTACAACGCACGAAGTGCATTAAGATGGTCGATCGATTACCTATGTATACTGAGAAGGTGTATACTGCATGACTTTTGCAAGAACATGCATATTGTATGGAAAACTGACTTGTTTTTATACAAACGGTTAGTGACGTCATGCGATCCGATGACGTTTGATCACATTCATCATCACCGGAAGAGTTTTCCGTTTCCGATACGCAAACTACTCATAACAGCCGCAAGTATTACAAACATAAAGGAAACTAGACCATGAGTTGCATTGTTGTTGTAAGGTGATGTGTAGTATCATAGCCTAAACGGACATGATCCTATTCCAGGTTAACCGATATAACTGCGTGCTTTGCTCTTTATGCACAACATCCGTGTATGACTAAATAGTATCAGACTATACTATATCAATGCGCTCAATAGGGAAGTGCATCCTGGCTAGATTATGTACAACTCGCCATGTATGTTTAGTCACAATAAAGAAAGTGATGCACTATTCAATAGTCAACAGTAGGAAGTTGTTACAAAACTCAACCACAGAACTACATATCTATAAAGTACATACATCTGTAGAACCGTACAGACAACATAGTAAAATATAGCCTATACTATGCAGACCATTGAGACAGTAGAAACATACCAATAAAGAAGACTAGCCATACTCTCCCATACCACTTACCTATGGAAGTATGTATAACTAACGGACAGACTCTCACAAACATGCCTATAAACAAACTCTCCAGTGTAGTCTGTCCGTTAGTTTGTATGCATACTTCCATTATTTAAAAGTTTGAGGGAGTTTGTTATCATATCTGTGGGACTGTTGGTTAGTTTGTACATACTTCCATTGAGGTATGGGAGAGTATGGAACGCCGTTCAAGAAAAACCCCTCCGTTTTGTTTGTGTATATATAACTGTAAACTAATCTTGTTTGTATATACCTATATGTATACATAAACGCATACACATGCACAACCTTGGTACACAAATACGCGCACATAATGCACAACCTAGGTATACATAGGTATTATACAAAATTGATTAATCTACATTAACATATACACAAACAATATTTATATTTATATATATATTTTTTTTTTTTGGAATGGCGTTCCATACTCTCCCATATATAAATGGAAGTATGTACAAACTAACTTACTGTTTAACAGATATGCTAACTGACTGTTTAACAGATTTTCAACTGATCATGTTCGGGAGATTAAATTGTTGAAAATGTCTTTTCTTTTTTCTTTGACTGAGCAAACCTGTACCCAAAATGGAGTACAGGACCGGTATAAACGTTAAGATAAATAAGCATACACAGTATTGACAAATACCTTGGTCAAACTGTTAGCATAAGCATAAGCTAACAGACAGACAGACACTCGCAGAAATGTAGAGTAACAAAAAGACTAATACAGTTACACTATAATGGACAGACTCCAAACACGTAGCATGATGGTATCGCTTATATTTACTTAAAATAAATAACATTTGAGAGTTGTCGCACTTGTACAACTGTGAAACTGGTGTATTGTATAAGCTATTATAGGTACAGTCGTATTGCACGTGGCAAACATACTATTATATCAACTTTTGGAAAATCATGGAGGAAGGAATATGAATATATGAAAAATTGTACATTTCGAGTATAAAAGGTCATTTTTTTTTGTGAAGCCCAGTCAGTGTCGGCCTTCTATACCTGTACCACGACATTAAGCTAGTTAGTCGGTTGATGTAACTATGGTAACCATGGAGGTATTGGTACTATGAGTCAGAAAGGATACTGCAGGGTGAGGTGTTATTTAATTAGCAGCCTAGACTACCAGCGTATATATTTTATACTTTCACTTCACAGTAAGTAACCGAAACAATATGCTTGTTATTCATTTCGAAGAAATATTAGAAAACAATCTCGACAAAATATCAGCAAATAATTCTGTTCCCAGTATGAGCTATTCACATCCGTATTTCTGAATTAATCACGTATTGTTTCCGAGAGATGCTTAAACACGTGACAGATACCTGCCGCGTAATGAGTTTTTTTTTGTGCACATAATGATTGTTCGTCTTCTGTTTATTAGAAATAGAATCCTTAGAACCGTCAAATAGATTTCTGTGGTTTCTTTAATCTCCAATAACATTGCGGATCTGTTTAGCATTGTTCGTAAGATTTTGCATAATACAGACTTTGATCTTTGTCGTTTTATCTTCATTATCACTTTAGTAAGAATATTAAAAGAAAACAACATTTTCTGTTTTTCGTCAGCATTACAAATGAAACAGTGTCGTTAAATATTGACTCGCCT
>KN888777.1:10524-21167 GCA_000934455.1 Apostichopus parvimensis | reverse complement strand
GTATACTGTAGATTATCTGTAAGTTATGAAAACACCTACAAGTATACTGTAGATTATCTGTAAGTTATTACAACACCTACAAGTATACTGTAGATTATCTGTAAGTTATTACAACACCTACAAGTATACTGTAGATTATCTGTAAGTTATGAAAACAGCTACAAGTATACTGTAGATTATCTGTAAGTTATGAAAACACCTACAAGTATACTGTAGATTATCTGTAAAGCCATTAAAACACCTACAAGTATACTGTAGATTATCTGTAATTTATGAACACAACCACAAGTAAACTAGATTATCTGTAAGTTATGAACACAACCAGAAGTAAACTATATTATCTGTAAGCCATTATAACAGCTACAAGTTTACTGTATATTATCTGTAAGTTATTAAAACACCTACAAGTATATTGTATATAATCTGTAAGTTATTAAAACACCTACAAGTATACTGTAGATTATCTGTAAAGCCATTAAAACACCTACAAGTATACTGTAGATTATCTGTAAGTTATTAAAACAGCTACAAGTGTACTGTAGATTATTTGTAAGTTATTGAAACACCTACACGTATACTGTAGATTATCTGTAAGCCATTAAAACACCTACAAGTATACTGTACATTATCTGTAAGTTATCAAAACACCTACAAGTATACTGTAGATTATCTGTAAGTTATCAAAACACCTACAAGTATACTGTAGATTATCTGTAAGTTGTTGGAGTAGAAGTCTGACTAGTTTTTTTTTCTGTATTGTCAATCCCACGTGCCTCACATATCTGTGAAGGCCATACACATACACATACTGCAGCTGCAGATGGTGATACCATGATGAGGTAGACTGCCTGGTAGCACTCGACAAATATACTGGTTCTACTTTATCAAAGATTCTATCTCTCTCTTTGTGTCTTTCTGTCGTGTCTGTCGTCAAATCATAAACGTTATAGCCAGGTAAACAAATTGCGTTAAAGCTTTTGAAGAGGAAATCAATTTTCAAAACCTAAGCGTGTCCAACATGATAATCTTGCTAAGATTGCCATTGACTTTTATCAAGTAAGAAGTGACTACTATCAACTTTAGCTCGAGAGTCAGTGTCTGTACCTCTCAATTTATGTTTGTTTGGGGGTGGGGTGGGCAGGGTGGGGTGGGGGTGGGGGTGGGGGAGTTGGCGTCGGTTGATTTTCAGTCAATATTTGATACTGCTCTGAGAGCATAATGAGGGGGGGGGGGGTTGTGTGTGTGTTATTTGTTTCTTTTGTTTGATTTTTGTTGAGGGGAAGGGGGTTGCTTTGATTAAGCTTGATTATTTTTTAATAATATCTTGACTTGTCAGTTGATCTAAAAAGTGAAGAAAAGTCGAAATTTTGAATAGTAATTCGTAAAAGTTTAAAGACGATATATTCTTAGTCTCGAATGGAATCAATACGTACTCGTTATTTAAAGAAGTAAAACTGGTGGAAGACTCTCAGAGAGTGGCATAGTTTGCAGATAATATTCTTAAGATTTGATACGATTGCCGAAAATTGGAGACTTATTGCAATTACAAAGAAAATTGAAAGATTTAACTCTCAGAAAATACTGCAGAAATGAACTGTACACGCTAAAATACTGAAACAAAACGCTTATGATATTGAAAAGGGAGAATCGCTTGTCTGGCTATCAAACTCTATTATGATGTTGACATTGGAGAATCGTATGCCTGGCTATCAAACTCTATTCTGATGTTGACATAGGAAAAACGTATGTCTGGCTATCAAACTCTATACTGATATTGACCTTGGAGAATCGTATGTCTGGCTATCAAACTCTATTCTGATATTGACATTGGAAAATCGTATTTCTGGCTATTAAACTCTATTATGATGTTGACATTGGAGAATCGTATGTCTGGCTATCAAACTCTATTCTGATATTGACATTGGAGAATCGTATATCTGGCTATCAAACCCTATTTTGATATTGACATAGGAGAATTGTATGTCTGGCTATCAAACTAGGTTGCTCTTAAAGCTTGTCTCTATACTGTCTCAGAAGTTACGATTTTAACACGTCTATAGCATTAAATACAAACAATATCTTGACAAGGTGCATTACTACAATTGATCCTCCCAAATAAGCAGGTGTAGCAGATTTGATATGCATGTTAACATATGTAAAACTTACAACATTCCAAAGAGATTATGGGCACTGTGGACTTACTTGTTTGCGTAATGTGGCTTTTGCATTTGGTTGTTATCGCACACGTAGAAATGTTGAGCAGGAATCACACATTGCTTGTTTTGGCGGTTTATTTAGAAGGTTATTGAACAAGCACGACAGAGCATATTTCTTTGTAACTGAGGTTGATACCAAAGGTGTACTTTTTCTGTTTTATGATGATTTCATTTTGTGAGATCAATCGTTATTCCCAAGGACAAAATATTAGATCCAGACGGGAAGGTTATTTCATACTTCACTGGGAGCCGAATTGTTATCTCAGTCTCTGCATTTCTTTGTCTTACGACTAACAATAGATAAGGGACATATGTGCAATGTAAGGGCGCCCTTATTAGCGTCACCACAAGGCAGCGATATGAAATGTTCCAACTCCAGTCTGATCCGCATGTGTTGGGAAATACAATAGCTGGTTGCACTTTATGCATAACCGAACCTGGGTCAGATCAGGTATCAGGTATTGTCTTACGTTCCACAAGTTATTTTTGTTATTTAAATTTTCGTATTGGTTTTTGAAATGGTTTTCTTCAGTGTAAGACCAGTAAAAAGTACCGCCGGTTCAATTGTCATTACTGCATTATGTATGTAAAAGTAAGCAATATTTCATTCACTACAATAATTGTTTTTGAAAGAAATTTAAAAGGAATAAAACGATAACCACAATTATTTGCATGTTCTTGGCATCATTCCGTTAATTGACGTATACACCAAGCCCACAACAATAAAATAGTTCGCATTATTGTACATTATAAACACCTACACGCACACACGTGAAATTTTACTAAGGTTAAAGGATATATGGGTTGTCCATTACACAGCTATATGAAGTAATTTTCCCGTCGTGAAAAGATCCATTCTTTTTCATTATTCGCCCGATTCTTATACATAAAGTAAGATACTTATATATTTATAGGTTGTAAATGGTTAATGATACAATATCTCTGTGTTTATAAACGTCTATGTTGTTACAATAAGGTAGGCCTACGTGGCAGGGAAGCAAACAGAACTACCGATTCATTGCACTGAACTTCATTGAACAAAATGACTTGCTCAACTTTTGTCATCCTATAATAACATTTGGTTCACAGTTTGCTCTCAAAGTATGAAAACCATCGAAATAATTAATTCCAAACCCACCACAGAAATGCTCAAAGTGTGTGATAATGTTCATAACGTTATGTTGCAATAGAGCAGTATGCATAGCATCTATCTATACGACACTCGTTGCAAAACGTTGCAAAGCAAACAGCGCCGTCATTTGGTTTAACATTTTGTGTCATAAACCAGTAAAGTAAGGCATTAATGTAATTCCAAATCATCAAACATGTTTGTACTTTTATCATTGGCTTATCTGTGTGATGACTGATGTTAATGGAGATGTACACGAGAAGGATATTACTACAAGAATCGACAGGAATCGTGAACTAATTGATACCGTATTATATGAACTTCGATCTCCTGTTTTAAGATGTTTTCAGGAACTTTGATTTGAAAATGCACCGTTTGAAGTGTTTCCATCTTTTATCGGTATTTATGAAAATGATGGGCATTATTACTTTATCGGGAGTTTTTATTTAATTAGCTAGAGAAAGTAAAAGTTTGTCATGCGAGGGGGAAACATATATAAACATAAAAACTAAATTGTGTATATTATGTAGACGGCCTGTTACTGAATGACCATACGTGTTAAATACTTCGTGTGAAAAGTCATACCAAAAATGTATAACAACCATGAAACGACCTATATATCAATTCACATGTTGTGAAAACAAGTGGCTTTTCGATAGAATCTCTTGATTTTAGTTTGATACTAAATTGTAAAATGTTCATGCTGTTCAACAATTCCACACAGTGCTATATGATGACAGGTAATAAGCTAAGGAAACTCCAGTTTTGCACTGCATGTCCTGACAGTTTTTCTGAAGTATAGTTGCCTTTAACTTTGGTTGGCTTATCAAAGGAATCTTTACCTTTGTACATGAAACCATGTATTCTTTTATTTAACAAATCTATGCTAAACCATTTCTTACTTAGAATGCAGAACATCAAGAAAAGGAAGGGGGGATCAGTCGGTCATGTAGGTGTAACACACTACTTGATACTATCTAAGCGGAGCGCCACCATCCGTTGGCGCGGTGCGTACCACGATTTTTTGGGCCAAATAAATACTCATAGATCGTCGGAAAAGACACTTCCCGGACGTTTCAAGTTGCATTTACACATCGGTTATTTTGAGATCTCATGTCTTAGGATTTTGTCTTAGAACTGTTGGTTGGGTGAAATCATTAAAATGTTTATCTTTTTCAATTTTTGATTTTCCATGGGGAGGGGATAGGGTGCCCCCTTGCCCTCCCTGCGGCACGCCCATGGGGCCAAGGTGTAAGGATTTATGCAGGATCAGTGCAGGGGGTCTTTGTTTAGAAAATTTGAATGGCTATTTAGCATTTACATATTGTTCCCAGCTGACAAATTTGTTTTAATGCTAAAATACATCAAGAGAAATAAAAATTCTTTGTAACTATATACCATGGAATGAGGATTGAGGAATTCGGCTTCTGAATACATCTTATAAAGTTGTATGAGTGAGAAACAACATTCAGTCTTGCATGAGTTTTTCTTTCCCAGTAAAAACGGGCCCTCCCTATCCAAAGAGGTACCCTTTTTCTGTGCATCAGTATAGCGAGGGCCCCCTTTTAGTTGGGGCCCCCGGCTCAGCACGGTCCGAGTCCATAGTAGTTACGCTACTGATCTAGTCACTGTGGACTAAACAAAGTCTTGTAGTTGACGAATTCCCGATCCCCGTGTTTCCCAAATCTACTTACATAAACTCAAAACCCTATAAATCCTGTTTCGGGTTTCGAATTACTGTGCTAGTTCCAGCAATTCAGATCCCTAAATAAGATTAGTCACATGTATAGTTAACGTGTTTGACTTAATAAGTATTGTCCCTTCCTCCTTCAAAAAGGTCTTGAAATGTGAATAGGTATTGTTTGTTGAAATTTCAGGCTTAATCCCAGTTCATGATTGTGTGCATAGAATATAGTTGTAAAGGGAAACAACTTACAACAAGACCTCTCTTGCGAGCATAATCTTAAGCAAACTTTTGTGAATAAGAAGATTTCACGGAATCCGTTTTTCTTTTACTGTTTGCTTCGAAGTCATGGATAGTATCAGGGGATAAGCCTATTGTACATTTACGTCTTAAAAGGAAACGACATTCTTACTGCTTGCTGCAATTTTAACAAGACATTGAAGCGTGAGCTTCTTGTTAATAAAGATATTCAGATCCGTTGTTCTAATGAGAGTGAAACAGGATGAATAGAGATTTCGTTGAAGGCAGTGTCATTCACATTTACCAATAGATTGTATCCAACCAATAATACCAATTTAAGCTCGTTAAAAGTTAACTTATCAAATGGCTCAGAGGGTAGAGCAGTGGACTGGTAATCTGATGTTACTGAGTTCGACTCCATCAATGGTTCGTTGTACACGTTTAAAATTTCTTTTTCTCTTTCAGTAGTCGACGCTGAAGTCTATATATTAATTCAACCATATAATTTACTAGCTGATGTGATGGCCGATGCTGTTAAGAGGGTGACGAAAGACTCATTCCTCGTCGGTCGTATAAATCGTGGCTAGGGTTCAAGACAGGCCTCTGGCGATAATACCTCAGGCTGTGGCATGGTGCTTTTTGTGGCCTAGGATCCCGTACCATGTCTCCCTTGTTGTCGCAAAAGAACCCGGGAGGATGCGCAGAGGGTCGGTGAAATCGACCAGAAGCGTACTAGGTGGCGTGCGTGAATCCTTGCCTTTGGCCAGAGGTGGGGACATCTCTGCGACCGGCATGCTTGCAGCCACCGTCCACTGAATACGTGGCCTGATGAGGCGCTATTCTCCTAAAAGTAAATCTACGGATGCCTTTAAGAGCCATATAATTATTTTATATTAATAAACACCCTGTTTCAAACTAGCGCCATCGAATTCCTTAAAAGCCGTTTTTTCCCCCCTTGTCACTCTGAAGGTGGAATGGATTTCATTGTAAAAGGTTATTTGTGGTAAGCCAAGCAACACATTCAAACAGTCATGCGGTTCACAAGGGTTTGCAGGAACTTAATTAACTCATTGTTTGACATAAATATGTTGGTAAAGATTTACACAACATACACCAAAACAAGCATTATATTCGTTGCAATACAAGAGACATATACAAGCCGGCAAGATGCATGAGATAAAATTTTAATATACATATAGAATTCAATCTATATCATTTTGCACGAAAACCAAAGTATACCAGTGCCAATATGGTCCCATTGTAAGCCACAGTGTTGTAGCAATTTTCTCATACCGGATAGTAGGTAGTTTCGGAAACTGGGTGATTCTTAAGAACTTTGTTTGAAATTTACAAATAAGAATACCCCGTATTGTGTTTTGATAACTTCAGAAACAAAGTTAACTTTGATATGCCGTGGACCGTTAAAAACCACTACTCTCAGTCTAGCTAGGGTTGTATTCCTATAGCACATTTATTTATTTTTTGTTCGTTTTTTGGAATGACCCTTTAAACAGTTGAGGTTCACTAGTTAAAGTGGCTGGACCATTTAGTTTAGAACACAGACCATCAGACTAGTTCCTCAGTAGCACTACAAAACTCAATGGGAAAAATTAAGATTATATGGTCTCAAATGACATGTTTATAATTTATTACAAATTTGTTAAAGACAAATGGTGTTGAATGCCATCCAAGAGTGCTCTGTTGCTTATATGAAGTTTAACGAACATATTCTGGTTGACCTCAAAAACAACGGATTAACATAAGAACTGCAGTGAGGAGCCGACGTCACCATCAAGTTAGCTTAAACGAATATTCTAGAAATTAAGTATATTTAACGCTACATATCTTGAAAAATATTGGAAAAGCTACAGGAACATTATTGGACTCAAAGTTGTCTATTTTCTTTGTATTATATAACATATCTAGACTAAAATTCTGCCTTAGTGAGTTATCAAGTTACAGCAAATCTATCTGTCGATCATTTTCCATGATTGAATACCGGGGATTATTTTTTAGAAAAGTCACCCAGGAAAGAACATGGGCACGAAAACTAAACTACCGAACGTCTGATCCGCTCTCAACCCCAGTCCCCTTGCATCGAGACTTTGACTGTGTGATCATCGTCGGTTGTGTATCACCATTCCCCTCGAACGAAAGGGAACAGATACTACACATGATGTTCGGGGATGTCTTCAACTCTTCGGTCGATATTTTCGTTGTACACGTCTCAGGATAAAACTAGATTGATCTCGGAAGAATGTTATCCGATTCCTTGTTCTTTATTCTATTTGTTTTACAAGTCAATATACTACATTCAGATGAACAATAAACAGAGGAAGAAAACTGCCATTACCAAGAACACCATCGGTTGGCGCGGAGCGTACCACGATTTGGTTGGCCAAAAAATACTCCTAGAACGTCGGAAAAGACACTTCCCGGGCGTTTCAAGTTGAATTTACACATCGGTTGTTTTGAGATCTCATGTCTTAGGATTTCGACTTTCAATAGTTTCAGCAATGCATGATGGGTCCGTATGCAATGAACTTAACTAGAGAACTGTTGGTTGGGTGAAATCATTGAAATGTCAAATGTTTAACTTTTTTAAATTGTTGATTTTCCAGGGGGAAGGGAAAAGCCCCCCCCCCTTGCCCCTCAATGCAGGGGGTCTTGGTTTAGAAAATTTGAATGGCCATTTAGCATTATACATTGTCTCCAGCTGACAAATATGTTTTAATGCTGAAATACATCAAGAGAAATGACAGAACAATTATTTGTAACTATATACCATGGAATGAGGATTGAGGAATTCGGCTTCTGGATACATCTTACAAGTTGTATGAGTGAGAAACAACATTCAGTCTTGCAGAGTTTTTCTCTCCCAGTAAAAACGGGCCCTCCCTATCCAAAGAGGTACCCTTTTTCTGTGCATCAGTATAGCGAGGGCCCCCTTTTGGTCGGGGCCCCGGCTCAGCACGGTCCGAGTCCATAGTAGTTACGCTACTGTTCTCATACGATTTGCTGTATCATTCTCATACCCTGTTATGAATTCTTTTCTTATTGTTATGAATTATTCTCATATACTGTGATGAAATTATTCTCAAATACTGTGATAAATTATTTTCAAACCCTGTGATGAATTGATCTCATACGATGTGCTGAATAATTCTCATACGACATGCTCAATGATTCTCATATATTGTAATGAATTATTCTCATATACTGTGATGAATTCTTATCATTCTTTTTGATAAATTATTTTCAAACGCTGTGATGAATTGATCTCATACGATGTGCTGAATAATTCTCGTACGATATGCTGAATAATTCTAATTCCCTGTTATGAATTATTCTCATATACTGTGATGAATTATTCTCATTCTTTTCGATAAATTATTTTCAAACGCTGAGATGAATTAATCTCATACGATATGCTCAATAATTCTCGTACGACATGCTCATTAATTCTCATATATTGTAATGAATTATTCTCATATACTGTGATGAATTATTCTCATTCTTTGTGATAAATTATTTTAAAATGCTGAGATGAATTAATCTCATGCGATATGCTGAATAATTCTCGTACGACATGCTGAATAATTCTCATATATTGTAATGAATTATTCTCATATACTGTGATGAATTATTCTCATTCTTTTTGATAAATTATTTTCAAACGTTGTGATGAATTAATCTCATGCGATATGCTGAATAATTCTCGTACGACATGCTGAATAATTCTCATATATTGTAATGAATTATTCTCATTCTTTGTGATGAATTATTCTCATTCTTTGTGATGAATTATTATCATTCTTTGTGATAAATTATTTGCAAACGCTAAGATGAATTAATCTCATACGATATGCTCAATAATTCTCGTACGACATGCTGAATAATTCTAATTCCCTGTTATGAATTCTTCTCATAATACTGTGATGAATTCTTCTCATGCTTTGTATTAATATATTTTCATACACTGTGCTTAATGTTTCTGCTAAAATATTCTCACATACCGTTATGAATAATTCTCACACGGTGTGATGAATCATTCTCATTCAGTATGATGAAATATTCTCATACCTCCATGATAAATTATCACTGTGTTTTTCGGTGATGAATTATACTCTCCGATGGAATGAATTATTCTCATTCTTTGTGATAAATTATTTTCATACCCTGTGATGAATTATTCTCGTACGATATGTTTTAAATAATATCGAGTATCGCTGGGAAACCTATTTGACTTGTTGCAGTGTGAAGTCCTTATGACAACATAACACAGCAAACGGGCGCCGGGAAAGCAAAGCACCCCCCCCCCCAAACACCCCTACAAATAAGTAGTTAAGAGGATTCGCGAAGACTGTCACAATAACTTGTATCTAATGTTTTCCAACCGTCACCATGATCTATCTAGTTTTATTTTGGCCTCTTCCAAATACTTGGTGGACTTCCGCTAATCAAAACAAAAAATGAAATTGGGAATATCATAGATATGCAGCAGGTGACCATCATGTGTTATTGTATGAGAAACGTATGAGAAACTAGAAGCCTGCTCTCAACCGTGTACGACGGGTTGGACTAAAGATTGCGGAATCAATACCTAATACTGTGCATGCATAGTGCTCCTCTCTGTGTGTGACTTCGTGCACACTTTCGGAGCACACGAATGGAACCGGAGCACGGAGGGGGACAGGGGGTTAGGGGTGAGGGGGTGAGGGGGTGAAGGGTGAGGGGTGAGGGGGACTCTTCTTCCCAGAATCAAACAATGTTGCATATTGATCAAACACAACAGGGTTCCAGTACTCAAAACATGCATTCGGCTCTTTGTGAACGTATACCTCCATGACAGTTTTATGGTGCAAGTTATATACATACCTGCATGGCATGACTTATCCTTTTAGGGTGATATTGCTGGTAGTTGTTCTGACAACCAAGACTACCATTAAATTTAGTTGGTTCCATCCATGGAAAACTCGCTTTTATCACAAAATTATTTATTACATTTATTTAGATTCTGATCAGGTTCATTCACTATAGGTACTGGGACTTTTCTGGAATCCCCCCCTTTCAAGAATGCCTCGAAAAGAAATCTTGTTGGTAAACCCTTGCACCACATGGTTTGTTCTCCCACGATAGCAACAAAGTTAGCAAATGACATAAAAGTTCACATATAGACACACACTACATGTCTACTTTTAAGTTTATGTATTGAAAGACAGTTACATTTTTAAAGATCTTAAGAAAACCTGGACACTCTAGGTTGCTTGAGGGATGATATAACTTTGTGCAAGAACTGGAAAACTTCTGATAAATCTGGACGAATGGTAAGGCAAGCTTTAGCCTAAGCAGAATGAAGCCTGGAATCTGGAGG